>CAKAOI010027014.1:0-73052 GCA_916701655.1 Sebastiscus albofasciatus
TCTATGGGTACCCACGACTCTCCCCTCTACAGACATGCCCACTTTATGATAATCACATGCAGTTCATCAAGTCATAGTCAAGTCAGCACACTGACACACTGACAGCTGTTGATGCCTGTTGGGCTGCAGTTTGCCATGTTATGATTTGAGCATATTTTTTATGCTAAATGCAGTACCTGTGAGGGTTTCTGGACAATATTTGTCATTGTTTTGTGTTTTTAATTGATTTCCGCTAATAAATATATACATACATTTGCATAAAGCAGCATATTTGCCCACTCCCATGTTGATAAGAGTATTAAATACTTGACAAATCTCCCTTTTTGAGCAGTTTGCAATTAAATATTTTAATCGATTGACAGCCCTAATTTTTAAAAAATTTTAACAGTTTAAAAAAATAACATCAAAATGTGCAGAGCATGAATCATACCCAGAATAAGAAATTAAAAAAATAACAATATGCTTAAACATTTAAGTACTTTTATTGTATTTAGAAAGTGCAGCACAATGCCATTCACAGTAAATTAAGACCTGAACAGGGACATAAGCAGGCTCTAAGTTTGCTTTTACCCCTTTATGAAAGCATAAAAGCATAAGCAGCTCTGCTCTCTTTCAGTTATGTTTTTCCTGTATTGTCATATATTATCATAACTGAGGTCTAAACTGAATTGGCAAATGCAAAAAGGTTTCATTTTATTATTTATTCTATTGTATTATTTATAGATACATTCTGCTCCATTGCTCACAGTGAAGTGATAACTGTTTTCTCTGTACCTGTACTGTGCCCTACTTTTCACTGTAATGTCTGCTTCTTGTTATGTAACACCATGTAACTTCAAATGTCATGCTACTAAACCCCATGAATACCTACGCTGTGTGTTCATGTATGTTCAGGGTAACTTCTTCCAGAACATTGGCTCCATTTGTCTCTTCGCTGTGATCGGCACAGCTATCTCTGCTTTCATAGTTGGAGGAGGCATCTATTTCCTTGGCCAGGTGAGGATCGTAGTAGTCTGTCGACAACGCTTCCGTTGCCAGGGCCTCTTCAGAGAAAGAGTGTGATTAAATATTTTCAGTGTTCCCCTTTGACTGTCCTGGAACAGCTTGTTAATACAGAGTGTAAAAGACCATTATTATCTCTTCATTGTTCAGAGTAACAGTAACCAGATCTCCTTTGTTGCAACTCTTAACAATCGCTGTGTGTGTGTCTGTGTCTTGGTATGTGTTTTTCTCAGGCGGATGTGATCTATAAGATGAGTATGACTGATAGGTGAGTATTATTGTTCCACTCTAACTAACATAAAAACACTCTTTGTCCTAAAGAACAACACATTTACGCAAATTCGTTTTAATGCGACTAATTTCTTTGACGCTTTAACGCAATCAACCTTTTGGAAGTTTTAGCGTGCTCAGTTTTAAAGCTAGAGTGAAGATACTGGTATCATATGAAACTACAAAACCTGAGGACTCCATTGGTATCAATGGATCAACCATGGGTCATAATAGCTTGTCACAAAGGAGGTTAAATAACTCTCTAAATGTCCTTTGAAACTTTGACCTCAAGATATGTGAATGAAAATGGGTTCTATGGGTACCAACGAGTCTCTCCTTTACAGACATGCCCACCTTATGATAGTCACATGCAGGATGGGGCAAGTCATAGTCAAGTCAGCACACTGACACACTGACAGCTGTTGTTGTCTGTTGGGCTGCAGTTTGCCATGTTATGATTTGAGCATATTTTTCTGCTAAATGCAGTACCTGTGAGGGTTTCTGGACAATATTTGACATTGTTTTGTGTTGTTAATAGATTTCTCATAATAAATATATGCATACATTTGCATAAAGAAGCATATTTGCCCACTCCCATGTTGATAAGAGTATTAAATACTTGACAAATCTTCCTTTTAAGGTATATTTTGAACAAATAAAAAATGCAATTAATTTGCGATTAATCACGATTAACTATTGTAATTGATTGACAGCCCTAATTTATTTATATATATATATGTATATATATATATATATATATATATAACAATATTTCACCTTAAGAACCAAGCCCTCAGAAACTTAAGAGTTGAACTAAATATTAACCTGTTCCAGACAACCGGATAATCCAGCTGCCAGAGATGACTGACACACGAGCAGTATGATACTCCACACCTATGTGTTTTTTTTAGAGAAGCTTGGGGTTGTTATCGTGCAAATATCTGTATCCTTATTGGTGCACAGTCAGCATGAGTGTGTGTCTTGCGTTCATTTCCTTCACCGAGGAGGTGAGGAGGATGTTTCCCGTCCCCATTTGTCTCTCTGTTTGTGTTTGTTAGCAGGATGTGTCGGAAACTGCTAGACAAATTTTAATGACATTTGGGGGGAATTCAGGATATGAGCCCAGAAAGAAATGATTAGACTTTGGTATGGAAAGTCTCAAAATGTATCAATCTGATCTTTTTTTCTTTCTTGGAGTTCTTGTTCCCACACATACTTTATCCAAATACTAATTTTTTCCCCACACAGGTTATCTGCCATTTTTTAATTTTTAACAAGACAGTCTTTTAACCACTCCTCCCATTATGGTAATTTAATCAACATTTTCCAAATTTTGCTCTTGACATGCAGTATGTGTATTACCCTGAAAAAGTGAATCAATTTAGTTTTAGTTTATTTATTTGCGCAAGCTATAAGTCACAAAAACATAATGCATTAAAGGTGTAAAAAGGATTGTCCCTTTAAAACCTCTCAACAAAAAGTTCATTAAAAATACATATTTTTTTATTTTATGATGTTTCATAGTGGATGTATGTATTCTCCAAAAATCATGGCAATTATTAAAATAACAATTTGTAGGATTGTGCCCCCTGAGCGAACACATGTGCTTCCTTGTTTGTGACGCATTTCCTGTCTGCCTCCCTCTGACCTCGTACAGAAGCTGTGATATGTGTCTATTTCTTAATTCTTTGTCAGTATGTTAATGTCTGTAAAAGTGTCTTATGACTACTGTGTAACTCTTTTTCACTCTTCCTTGCTGTAGCTTTGCCTTTGGCTCACTGATCTCAGCTGTGGACCCTGTAGCTACCATCGCCATCTTTAACGCCCTCAACGTGGACCCGGTCCTCCAGATGCTGGTGTTCGGTGAGAGCATCCTCAACGACGCCGTCTCCATTGTCCTCACGAAGTAAGAGTCTCTAGCCGGCCCACAGGGCTCGTTTATTCTGGTTTATTCATCCTTGGCACATTTTCATTTGCCCAAGCATGATGTTTACACAGCTTTTCACCACCAGCAACCCTAAGGACGATGTGTACAAAGTCTGCAGATTAGTTTAGATTATATTAGATCAGTTATGAAAGGCTCAGGCATACGGTACCACCATCTAAAATGTTGCACACTCAGGAAAGCACTCTCAAGGTCACACTCTGTGATGTCCCTGTTAGATGTAATTTAGTGGAAGAAGGCATCTGTGACGCACCAATATACTTTCTTACATGTTAGTTCTAATCTAAGAATTAAACAACCATAGTGTTTACAATTCAGTTTACCTTTTTGGGCCTTAAAGGGACAGTGTGTAGGATATGGCCACATCTAGTGGTGTGGTTGCAGATTGCAACCAATTGAGTACTCCTCCGCTCACTCCTCTCTTTCCAAGACTGTGGTGATGTGAGCCGCCGTGTGCAAAACTGTTCGCCTCACTTAGAGGTCATCCATACCATAATAACACTACTTTAGGAGCAACAGAAGTCAGATGGCGGCTGGCGGTACCACGGTTTTGCACTCTGCGGCTCACGTTACCGCAGTCGGAGAACTACGGTGGCCTTCAGGTAACGTCTCTAGAGCCGGTGTTTGGTTTGTCTGTTCTTGGCTACTCCAGAAACATGGCGGACTCTGTGAAGAGGACCCGCTCACTATATAAATATGAACGGCTCATTCTAAGCTCATTCGAAAACACACCGATTTTTTTTTTTGGTTTCAGGTGATTATACACTGATGAAAACATAGTTATGAATATTATATTCCATTTCTGCTAATAGATCCCCTGAAATGTTACACACTGTTCCTTTTAAATAGCACGATGAAGACATGGCCAAGGTTTTCTGTAATTTTCTATATTTGTATCTTTTATTTCATCACCTGCTGTTGTGTCTGACTTATGTTCACCTCAGGGTTTAATTATCTGCTCTGGTGCAGTAAACCAAACACGCACGCACACACGCGCACACACACACACGCACACACACACACACACACACACACACACACAAAACCAGTGACACATCGGTTCCTCAGTATTGTAAATGTCAGCCGGAGTGTAGTCAGGCATCTTCCAACCTTTGAACCCCACCTGCTTTTGTCTTATAACTCCATAACAGGATGTGAGGGGGATAAAAAAGAACCACTGACCTATTTTATTGCCTTCGATGACGTGCACTTTGTGGCAAAGCCATGGTTTCAAATGCAGAGGATGTGGTCATATTTTTGTCGAAACTTGCTTAAGGTGAAGTCCAAAAGCTGCCACTTAAAACGGTGATCTGATGAACGTGGATGACATTTAGAACATTCACAGATGAGGATTGTTGTTGTTTTTTTTCACGTTTTTATACTCCGGGACAATCCACATTGATCAACATCACTGTTGTCCCTCGGCCTGATGTTAAATTGGTCATTATAACAACAAATAAAACACACAACATATCAAATTAGAACCGTAGAAAGCAAAACATGACCAGCGAGCATAGCATCTAGTATAGTACTATTTTCATAGTATCTATAAAACACTCCCTTTGCCGCCCATATGTTTCAGTACAAGTGTTGCGAAAACTACTGTAGTATGTTTCGAGTATCGCTCCGTCATCAAGTGTTTATCAGGATTGTCCTATATCAGCAAACTGGTAGCCACACACACACCGACACACAAACCAAATCTTGACAGACAAGTTTGACGGAAACAGACAGCTGGCAGGATTCCCTTGTTTGTCTGCATCACTGTCATCCTATCTGCTCTCTCTGTACTACTCACTTTATTGCTGCCTTATCTCTCCTACTCACAACCAGCTAAATGTGCAAAGTGATCTCAAGTGTCGGCGTGCCCCCGTAGAGTAAATGAACGCATGAATAATGGATAGGCTGAACAAGCCTGGCAGTTTGCTTGTTGTTAGCACCTCACAGACCGCCCTTTCTTAGAAAGGTCCTTTACAGTTTGGCCCAGTCGTTTATAACAGCCATACATGCTTGGAGCTTGTTTATAAACTTTAAAATCAGATTATTAATTACAATGTGTGGCCTGGCTGTTTGTCTGAATAACTGTTATTATAAAAAAAAGGATTTAAATTGTATAATTAAATAGATTGGCTGTGTTCCTACTACATCAATAACTATAAAACATCCCAAAAGTTTAGTCTTTTTTGGGATGCAAACATGATGATAAATCCTTTTCACCCACCTAAAGAATAAATCAAGTGAGTTTGGTTGAATACTGACAGATTTATTTAGCTAAGAAACATATTAAAGATGATGTGGAGTAAATGCTTCGAACATTACTGTGTCTAAATGTGCCTGAAAGTCCTGCTACTCCTTTAAGATGTACATTTGACATTTAAAAACAAGTTATCGTGGCTCAGAGTATAGTTGCAACGAGCGATTATTTTCATTGTCGATTAATCTGTCGATTATTTTCTCGATTAATTGAGTAGCTGTTTGGTCTGCAAAATGATGAAAAAAGTCGATCAGTGTTTCCCAAAGCTCAAGATGACGTCCTCAATTGTGTTGTTTTGTCCACAGCTCAAAGATATTCAGTTTACCGTCATAGAGGAGGAAAGAAACCACAAAATATTCACATTTAAGAAGCTTGAATCAGAGAATTCGTACCTTTTTTTTCTTAAAAATATTACTCAAACCGGTTAATCGATTATCAAAATAGTTGGCGATTGATTTAATAGTTGACAATTAATCTATTAATCGTTGCAGCTCTACTCAGAGTATTTAAATGTATCCCTTGTGTGGCCAGATGTCACAATAAATCCCTTTATGTTGCTGTTTCCTGTTAAATCACTGGGGTGACACAATACAACCAACCTCTCTTTAGCAAGCAGGATTACAAACTCTGCACTCTCTAATCTCTCACAGGCAATCTCTCATACTTGTGAGTTTCTAGGATTCAATGGTGGAGTTTTTCTGCCCTCTAGGGTCAGATGGAGATATTACAACACAGGTTGTTTAACTGTAATGTTGTGGCTTCTTCTTGTCTTTCAGCACGGCGGAGGGGTTCTTTTCCCGCTCAGACAACACCATGGTTACAGGCTGGGAGACTTTTTTGCAAGCGTTGGGTTATTTCCTTAAAATGTTTTTTGGTTCTGCTGCCCTGGGAACCCTCACTGGACTCATCTCGGCTCTTGTATCCAGACTCATATTGTGTGTATGAATGTATGCGTGTGTGTTAGAGGGAGAATTTTAAAATCCTGTGTGTGTTCATCTTGTTTGAATTCCCTAACTCGCTGATTAGTTTTTAAAACACTTTGATCTGAGGAAGACTCCTTCACTGGAGTTTGGGATGATGATAATCTTCGCGTACCTTCCATACGGCCTGGCAGAAGGCATCAAGCTGTCTGGTGGGTGCACGCCTACACAGGCACATACTCTTCAACGCATGCCAAAAAGATTTTTTTTAATTTTTATGACTTTTTTTTAAATGCCATTCTTTCTCTCCACCTACAGGAATAATGTCCATCCTGTTTGCGGGAATCGCGATGTCTCACTACACCCATCACAACTTGTCTCCTGTCACCCAGATCCTCATGCAGCAGACACTGCGCACAATGGCCTTCATGTGTGGTCAGTGAACTCAATCTTTTCCCCCTAACAACCCCCCCCTAATTGTTTTCATTTTACAATAACTTCTCATCACTGTTTTTCCAATTTTCTCTCCAGAGACATGTGTGTTCGCCTTCCTTGGTCTCTCCATCTTCAGCTTCCCTCATAAGTTTGAAATATCCTTCGTCATCTGGTGCATAGTAAGTGCTCTTACATTTTGAAATGATGTCTGAATGTTGATTTAACTCCTGGTGATCATTCCCACGATTGTCTGCGTGACGGCCGTTGTTCTCTCCGTAGGTCCTGGTTCTTCTCGGCCGAGCAGTGAACATCTTCCCTCTGTCATTCCTGCTGAACTTTTTCAGAGACCACAAGATCACACCCAAAATGATGTTCATCATGTGGTTTAGTGGTGAGATGACACAGTGAACCTTTTGTCTAATGTGTCATAAGAACGACAGGCAGTCGGCTCTGTGTCGCTGTCTAAGAATGATCATTGCCCCAACGCAGTGTGCATATCTCTGGGTGCAAATGAAAGTATTATAACAACCAATTCACTGGTTCCCAACCTCGGGGTCCCGACCACCTTTAGGGGTCACATAAGCTTCACGGGGGTCACGAGGCCCTCTTGATTTTAAGGGGTGTAAGAAATTTAAAAAAAAAAAAAAAAAATACAGTCGGCCTATATCAGCATTTCATTAATTTCTGTGAAGAATACCAAATGAAATTGTTATTTTTACAGTTTAGATTATTATTTCAGATGTAAACTTAAAATAAATCTCACAGGAGAAGGGCACAGTTAAAACAACCAAAGAACTAATGGAACAATGGCCAAGCATCAGGGAGAAGAAAACGGTGCATTTGTGCAAAAAAGAAGTCTATTAAGTACGATTTGTTAAAACATAACAGTTGTTCTGTTCTGTTATTATTATGTATTGATTATGATATGAAATACCCATCAAATATGTCACTTAGTCAGGGGTCGTCAGTTTTCTCAATGATAGAAAAGGGGTCCCTTAAGGAAAAAGGTTGGGAACCACTAATTGATAATTACATCTATTTTGATGATCAGTAAAAAAAATTTTTCGTTTGTTTTGGCATGCAAATATTATCTGATAACAACTTCTCAAATGTAAAAACTTGCTGCTTTTCACTATTTTCTGACATTTTATGGACAAAACGATTAGTCAATCAGTAGAAAATTAATCAGCAGATTATTTGATAATGAAAATAAATGCTATTTGCAGCCCTACATGTACAGTATATTAATATATATATAAAATATATATATAAATATATATACATAAGATATATATATATAAATCTATAATATAAATATATATATAAAATATATATATATATTAATGTATAATATATATATATATATATATATATATATATATAAAATGAAACAATTAAAACATCAAGCGTACTAGTGTCCAGATTTCAGTTTACATTATATATCTTCATTATGAATAATAAATAAGTATACCGTACATAATAACATTGACAATGTTTCTGAAGATAAGACATTTACAAGTACCTGTTCTCACATAGCTGATTTCATAGTTCCCGTTCCTTCATCTTTTTCTTTGTCCGGTAGGTTTGCGAGGTGCTATCCCCTACGCGCTGAGCCTCCATCTGGGCCTGGAGCCCATTGAGAAACGGCAACTCATTGGCACCACCACCATCATCATCGTCCTCTTCACCATCCTCCTCATGGGGGGCGGGACCATGCCACTCATCCGCATCATGGACATTGAGGAAAGCCAGTCGCGGCGTAAGAGCAAGAAAGACATCAATCTCAGCAAGACAGAGAAAATGGTAATGGCTTAAGCACTTAGGTTTCACCTCGATCTGCACACACACACACACACACACACACACACACACACACACACAGACAGTTTATTGGCTGCATTGATAGTCGCTGTGTCGTCCTCTCATCTGCCATCAGACTAACTGTTCTCCTCAGAGGGAAAAACATCAAAGCGTCGATTGATGTTTTTGTGTGAAGGACACTGAATCGGCGGGGAGCAGACCACCCTCATCACAGCTGCACACTTAGTGACTGTAAAACTCAGACAAGCACATAATAAATAAACCCTAACAGATAGAATTAATACAATTTCCCAGACACACCAGAATACAAGTCATTGTGTTTAATATTTCAGATGACTCCGTTTGCTCTGGGTCATTCTTTTGAAGTACATCCTACCATTGAGGTCATTGGTGGCGTGTGGTGGTCGTGTGTTTTGTGTACAGTATTTGATGTCTTCCAAAGCTTAGCGTTACACCCGGGGCTTCCAGCAGCTAGATCTATCAGCCTTTCCTTTTTTCCTTATGCTCTCATGCCTTCTTTGTAATTCCCTCTCTTTGCTCCCGCTGCTCTTTCTTCCTCAACTCTGGTCCTTCTCTGTACGACCCCATCACCATCACCCTCACCGCTATCCCATCATTTGGACTTTTCCCTGCACCCGCCTTCCTCTCCTCCACCTCATTCACCTCTGCCTCATTTTTGTCGGCTACTCTCCTTTCATGTCTTTCTACATATTTATTTATCTGACTCCCCTTCTCTCTGCTCCTCCCTTCTCTCCAGGGTAATACCATTGAGTCAGAGCACCTATCGGAGCTGACAGAGGAGGAGTACGAGGCTCATATCTACCAGAGACAAGATCTGAAGGGCTTTATGTGGCTTGATGCTAAATACCTCAACCCCTTCTTCACTCGCAGGCTCACCCAAGAGGTAAGTGAGGGAGACCGAAATCCTATAAGTCACCTGGGAAGCCGCATTACAACAATCCAACGCAGCCACCGCTGGAATCTATTTCTACAAATAGTATAATACTAATAATATCAGTGTAGCCTGATCTTTATCTGCATCTGTGCAGACATAATAGAATGAACAGCCGTGCAAATGTTGATTTAGAAATATAATGTCAATATCATGAAAGAAGCTTCCAACTATTCAGTAGAGCCCTAGAATTGTCTTATATTGATGAGTTTCTTATTCTGTTTACCAATTGGGAGGGCACTCTGTTTACTATTTATCGTGGTCCTTTGACGGGGGCTGAATTAATGTTGCTGTGGCATACTGTGAAGGGAGGGAAGGGACAGGTATGTAGTCCTTGGCTGGTGGACTCTCTGTCTCCGTTGTCTCCCAATCCTCGGTCCCATCAATAACCACAAATGACTGTGTATGAGCAAATGCAGCCCTAACCTATTTAGTTGAGGAGGAGGACTGCTGGACGTCCTTGAGTGTGTAACAAGTGTATCTGTGTTGGGAATCTGCCTATGTGGATGCATCTTATTATTTGAATAATGTGCCCTTTAAATAGCAGGAAAATACTGCACCATTGACTTTAGACCTGGTTTTTGTTGGTTAATGGCGTATTTGCTTTCTGCACCAACAATGCGCCTGACCACACCTCATTGTAAAACCAACACGGCCATGGCTGCACAGATGGGCGCAAGTACATTTGCTGCTTTCACAATGTGGACGCCGGCCGTGACAATGACAACTGCGTCTGTCTGAAATTAGCAATTACAGTTGCGCTGCGTTATAAGATAGGGCCCCTTGTGTTTGACGTCCAATAAACAGAATTGCTTCACAAATAACACAATAACCACAGAGTGAATGTCAATACTGCGTAATGAACTTTGTAATTGTTTTTGTTTAGACTGTCAGAGGTGGTGATTCAGTTCGTTCCTAGCTTTTGAAGCCATACAGGGATGCTTAAGTATTTGTGGCCCCTTTTTAAGTGCTCAAAGACTGACTTCTTCTCAGAAGAGAATGACTGCATTGAGGTTTTGAACGGGTAAAATAGAAGAAAAACAGCTTTGCTGTAACTATAACTGCCCAAACTGTAACTGATTGGGCTCACGCAATATGTATTTTAAGTAGGGCTGTCAATCAAGTAAAATGTTTAATCGCGATTAATCGCATGATTGTCCATAGTTAATCACAATTAATCATAAATTAATTGCACATTTTTGATCTGATTAAAGTGTACCTTAAAGGAAGATTTGTAAAGTAATACCCTTATCAACATGGGAGTGGACACATGTGTTTGCTTTATGCAATTGTATGTATATATTTACCATTGGAAATCCATTAACAACACAAAACAATGACAAATATGGTCCAGAAACCCTCAGAGGTACTGTATTTAGCATACAAATATGCTGACTTGACTATGACTTGCCCCAAACTGCATGTGGTTATCATAAAGTGGGCATGTCTGTAAAGGGGAGACTTGTGGGTACCCAGAGAACCCATTTTCATTCACATATCTTGAGGTCAGAGGGACCTCTTTAGCCTCCTTTGAGACAAGCTAGTCTGACATGGTTGGCACCAATGGATTCTTTAGGTTTTCGAGTTTGATATGATGCCAGTATCTTCACTTTACCTTTTAAAATAGAGCCTGTTGTGTTAATACCTTAAAATAATTTGTGGTGTTAAAACAAATTTGCGTTATCGCGTTAACTTTGACACCTCTAATTTTATGGCATTCCTTTTTAGAAGCAAAAAATATGTAAAGAGAGAATGTCAATTTCTGAAATATCAGCTGCAGCTCATTTATCCCTGCTGACTGACCACTGTGGCAGAGGACACTGCATGTGAGATGTAATATCCGGGAAAAGCACGTGTAAATCTGTGTCAAATCTCGGTCGCACTGCACCACAAGGTAAGGTGAAGTTGTTAACTGGGTTGAAGGTGTGCTGGTGTCAAACCACAGTAAGAGCCTGTCGCCTACAGCTCACTGAGGCTCTTTCTGTTTGATTGCTGCCTGTAATATTATAAACTGATTTGCTGACTGTGTCCTTATCTGGTTGATTAAACCTTTTTTTTTTAAGTGAAGAATAGCACCGCTAATGATGCTCCGCTAACTTGGTGACCAACACATTGCATTTCCTATGACTTTTTCACAATAAAAGCATTGTGGTGACACAAAAGTTTGTGTCCCTGAAGGTAAATATCCCCCGTAGTTTGTTGTTAGCAAATATCTTGTAGCCAGCTCTGTTCATTTCCTATTGTAGTTATGATTTACAGTCATTTCTGCCCAAATCGCTGGTGCACAAGAGTGTAAAATTATGTAAATTGGCAAGGGGAAAGTTTCAAACTCATAAATCAAAACCTCTCACGGTATTAAGAAAAACAGAACATTAAGAGCTTCACCTAATTGGATGTAGCTGCTGGGCTACTTTATTCTTAGAAGTGTTATTTTGTCTACACCTCGGCCCGTTCATGTGACTTTTCCTGTATGTTCATTCGTGTGTGCTGATGTGCCGATTTGTGCGTGTAATGTGGTGTCTCACAGGACTTGTTACATGGCCGGATCCAGATGAAGACCCTGACCAACAAGTGGTATGAAGAAGTTCGCCAGGGACCCTCGGGCTCTGAGAATGACGAGGATGAAGCAGAACTTCTGTGAGCTGAACAGACACTTTCAGTTCGTAAGAAAACAATGAATGGACATTGTGTGTCCTGGGCGGAGGCTGTCCGTCTATCTGTCTGTCTGTCTGTCTGTCTGTCTCTGTGTGTGTGTGTGTGTAGACAAGCCCTCTTTTCAGTGTCAGTCACGTGCACTTCTTGTTTGTTCACCTGCCACTAATTTTATGTGACAAGAGAAGTCTGTCGGCCCCCTCGGTGCGTTTTTAAGTGCACAAAGTGAGCGTGAATGTGTCAAATCACAATGGAGTTCCTGTTAAACTGGATTTGAAAACTGTAACACTGAATGAAGCTAAAAAAAAAAAAATCTGTGAAAATAATATTTCCCATATAAATGCCATATTGTTACTTGCTAACAAAACACAGGAAGTTTCGTTGATCCTGAGAACCTTTTCCCAGGTGTTTCATTCATAAAGGTTTAGGTCTGAAGGGAGGACGAGAGAGAAGCCCAGAGGGACAGTTTCTAAGTAAAGCAATACTAGAGCACGTTTTCACCTTTTTTTTCTCTTCACTTTTGTATTGTTCTTCTCTATGTGGCACTAGCTGATTTAAGGTCTGGTCAGGGGAAGGATGCAACATAACATCGCTACAGGTTAAATCTTTAAAGTGGGATTTGTAATAAGCCGCAGGTTGCTGCTTTGAGTAGCTTCCTGTTGAACTAGATTTAATTCTCTCCGGGGTCTCCACATTTGTATGCATTAATGATTCTGAGCTAACACATATATTCATACATATGTAATGAAGATAAAATACCAGAAGTGACGCACAAGCTACCACGACACCCTCCAGCAAAGAAGCAAACAAAGAGAAATGCAGGAGAGACTTAAAGCTAATGAAACGTCTCGGGTAGAACTAATAATATTCAAAACATAACACCTAGTTTACAGGAGAATAATTATGCTCCAGAAAATTGGAAATTGCCCTCATTTCTACTCGCAGCTCCAGTTCGGTTTCCCTAAATTAACTTCCCTGTGTTTATTTTCAGTCTCTGGTGAGGGTCATGCCACTCGATTGTGTGTAAAGTAGAACTTGAAATGTTGCTTTTGTGATTTTTCACTTTGAAATTCCTAATGAAGATGGGCACCAATGAATGTGTGGGGAACTGGGAAACATGTCCTGTGAATGTTGATCTATTTTTGTCTATTTATTTATCAAAATGTTTGTGTTGATTGTGGGATAAAAGCTTTTATACAAGCTCTATGAGCACTGCAGAACCATAGATTAAAAACATCTATAATAAAACATTGACATCCTATATGTTGTATCTGATGCTATTTTCATGGGAGAAGGGCTACACCTCTTAAAGTTTCTTTCTTTTGCTAAATTTCGCAAATACATTGTGAAAAAATTGAACCGTTCCTTACATTGTTGAGATACCTGAAGGAAACAGAAGTAGTGACCATATTTATGATCCATCTCGCGGTCTTTTAAATGCAAATTCAACAAAAGAGCACATTTAAGAGGACTTTAAATCAATATAGACATCACTACATGTTTTTATGCATAAACCTTAGCTAATTTAGAAGAGTACTGGAATACTGAATATAAACAGGAACATCAAATCACCTAATCAAGTCTGCTCTTCATAAGTGTATCGGTAAATATATCAAAGTCTGCCAAACTAAAATTGGATGTAGTCCATAAAAGCACTTTAGGAGAGAGAGAAAGGCAAAACATAAAACGCCTCTTATACGATACTACGTGAGTTAAAATAAAATCACCTGGTGTATGTTTAATATTCATGACTTGGATGACTTTCAAACATATTTAGAACAACACTTATTATATTATATAACATATTTCAATGTGATTTCAGTCATAATGTCACTAGTTCCTACTTATTCCATAACCAGCATGGGCTAATTAGTCCATAGATTTTAAAGTGGGAGATTAATGTCAAAGACAGGAAGCCAGACCGGTCCATGAGAGTAATTAGAATACATAAAAAGGTTAATGTGTGGTCATGCTGGGGACAGTATCCTGTAACATGCAGGCAAAGCTCTCATGTCCAACCCTGAGGAACACCAGACTGACATATCATTGAAACGTCCCGTGGGATCTCATTAGGCATATTGATGAGGAGACCAGAGTGTTGAACTCAAGGAGGAAATCATATCACAGTGGCCAAGTCAGTAGAGTATTCATGTTGGTAGTAGAGCAAGTCTGTGCAAGGTGAGCAGACTGTAATGCAATGCTTTGCAAGCACGGATAAAACAATTCAGTTAATTAGAAACACCGTTAACACTGTTTAGCTGTAACTAGAGAAAGTGACATATTGCCACCACTAACCAGCCCGTACTGAATGGACACCAATCTGAAAACAGTGCAGAGCTGACTTTGAATGCATACAGAGGTCAGTATGTCCAGTATTATTATGTTTTTGTAACGCACTTGGTGCTAAATATATGCAATGATTTGACTAGATTATGTCTGGTAAATTGATTTTTGTAATAATAATGGACAACCAGTAGGGGGAGGTCTAAATCCACAGCATTGGTCCATGAAAAGTTAATAATCCCAGTGGATGACAGTGTGACATTATTTACACGGCAGTAACTCCACTGTCCATTATATATAATTCCACATGGTTGAAATGCATGTAATAGTGGAGGGAGAATGAGCTAATTACAATTTCCAGGCATTTTCTGCATGATGATATACTGACAGAGCTCAACCTATTCTGTGTATAGGCTAGTGAACTGACTACAGTGACTACAGTCATGGAGCATTTACCATAGCTCAGCCTTTATTCACTCTTAACTGTATATGTGAAATCAGTCTATTCTTTGTAAGTTTACACTATGTGGTTGGTACCTCCATCAAACAATAAGCATACACCTTGGACACATTTCTCTGAAAGTGTAGTTTCCCATCTGGAGTTTCTAATAAGATAGACAGCTAGTAATACATATTCATAACATATGTCTTCATCAATGATTTGTGTACTGTGGTATATTCAGTTGGCGGCCCGTGTGCCCTTTAACAAACTGAAACCGGCCCTTTGATTATTTATATATCTGAAAACGTATTGTTTTTTCTAAATGTCCTCCAATAAGAGAGTTTATTCACCTTCATCAACATTGCCACTCACACTATTGCCGCTTTTACAGACTGGTAAAAGCAGTATTATTGTGTTTTTTTTAGGGCTGTCAAAGTTAATGCGATAACGCGTTGTATTGTAACACTACTAATTTCTTTAACGCATTAAGGGAACATGCAATTTTTAGGTTGTAGCGGGAGCTGCAGAGAAGCTCTCTAAGCTAGAGTGAAGATACTGGTATCATATGAAACTAGAAAACCTAAAGAATCCATTGGTACCAACCATGTCATACTAGCTTGTCGCGATAAAGGTTAAATAACGCTCCGAAGTTACGCTATATTTTAGCGAGGAAACACTGTCATGGCTATTTTCAAAGGGGTCCCTTGACCTCTGACCTCAAGATATGTGAATGTAAATGGGTTCTATGGGTACCCATGAGTCTCCCCTTTACAGACATGCCCACTTTATGATAATCACATGCAGTTTTGGCAAGTCATAGTCAAGTCAGCACACTGACACACTGACAGCTGTTGTTGCCTGTTGGGCTGCAGTTTGCCATGTTATGATTTGAGCATATTTTTGTTATGCTAAATGCAGCACCTGTGAGGGTTTCTGGACAATATTTGTCATTGTTTTATGTTGTTAATTGATTTCCAGTAATAAATATATACATAGATTTTTACAAAGCATATTTGCCCACTCCCATGTTGATAAGAGTATTAAATACTTGACAAATCTCCATTTAAGGTACATTTTGAACAGACAACTATGGATTATCTATGAACTATGGACGATCATGTGATTAATCACGATTAAATATTTTAATCGATTGACAGCACTAGTTTTTATTTAAATAGCCTGCTTACATAACACCAAGTTTATGGGTGTTTACATTATTTTTTTATTAGAAGATCATCATTTTATTAGTAGGTTAGTTAGCCTGTTCATTAGTTGTGTCCTGTTAAGCACAGATATACCTATTTTGTTGAAATGCAGGCTGTTTAAGCAGAGGGAAGAGTCAAACTGAATAAAAAAGGTTCTTAAATGCAACATTGTGTTTATTAAAACAATAATCTACTGAAGTTCAAAAGGTGTTTTGGTTTCACATTTAAATTCCTAACTTTGTAGATCAGATAGGAAATGTAAATATCCAGCCCCTGGGCACTTCATTGTTTTTCATATCTGGCCTTTCTAAAGGAGTAATTGAATAGACCTGGCATAAACATAATCTCCTAGCAGGTGTTAAGTATTTTCATTTCCTCTCATTTATCATATTGAAATGAATGAATGTTAATGTTGTACTTCAAAGACACACAGTTTAGGTGTTTGTTCTTTCCCTGTTTAAACACAGATATGTTATCATGTTTTGGGGATATTTGCAGTTCTTGTAATCCTTTAAATCCCCAAATCCTAAACTATGATCTATCCACTATCCTACACCTGAGCCAAATCTCCTAAATAGGCCTATGGATGAAACGAGTATCACAAGTCAAGATATCATCGCTTGTTTTACAACTTGCAATGTTCTTTTAGAGATTAAATGGCAGATTAAGAAGCACACAGTGAGTGAATCCAGCCGGATCCCCTGCCAAATAGCATATGCAAATGTGTTGGTTGAATAAATGAGAGAATTTAATTGCCATACTGGTTTGCGCAGGTGATGAATTAATATCTCACACTGCCACCCGGAGAGCTTCTGATTATGAACATGTACTTGTATATGCATGCAAATGTGCATGTGTGATGGATTTTATGGTTAACATCAGACATATGGAGTAACAGCAGGGGATTTCATTGATTAACAAGCCTTATATCAGAGATAAGTAACTCCTCTGTGAAATCAGAAGCTATTGATCAGTTGAAATGAACACCTATAGACTCTCTGCCTTGTCTGAAACTCTTCATCCATAAAGATGATAATGCATTTGGCTTATTCTTTGTTGTCATACATGATTTTACTGGAGTAGTTCTGCACCTCAACCCTATGTAATCATTGTCTTGATGGTAGCATGTAGACAGAGGAAAGAAGAAACACTGTACATGTAGAGCTACGCAAGCTAGCATCCAGACTCTCAGTGTGGTGTGATGACTTTAAAAGTGTTTTTTGGGGTCATGGTTTGACTGTTGGCACCCAGTATGGTCACCGCAAAAGTCAACCAGATATAGTCAGTCATTCCAGTTCTCTCTCTTTCCCTTTAAACTCACTTGCTTGCCTCCTAATATCATCTCTTTGCCATCTGTCTTTGTTTCAGTCACTCTGTTTTCAGTTACTGATTCTTTGAATCACTCCGTTAATGTTCTCATGAATTCTTTGTCTCAATAAATGAGACTGTCAGGAGTTCAACTGTTGAGAAAACTGCTAAAGTAATTGAGTGTAAGCTAAAGCAGAGCAGACATTTGAAATTCAGGCGGCTGGAGTTAGAAAATTTGAGTCGCCTCCACACTTCATGTGGTAACAATGATCACTCCCTGACTCTAACCCAGCTACCAGGGGACCTCAGTATTTGTTTAAAGGAATAGTTCAACATTGTGGGAACATTTTGGGATTGATAACACTTTCATGTCTGTAAGGTAAATATGAAGTTACCATGAGCAGCCTGCTAGCTTAGCTTTGCACAAAGACTACAGTCAGCCCGGTTTGCATGAAAAGGCGCATGAATGACACGATAATACGCATGGCAGAAACGTGCAATAAGAACGCTGTTCTTGCATTTGGCATGTCATTTGCACACCATGTAGTCTGACTGTAATGTAAATGCATCCGCATGAATATGCCACACTCAGAGCTAGTGACGTAGAATATAAAGTAAACAGGACTTTCAACTAGGAGACCAGTGTTCGAGACTGGTGTTTTGTTTTGTAAGTTACGTGAGTGATTTCTGTACTTATATTACGTTGTTTCTATATGTATTTTATTTAGTTTACGTACTTATTTTAAGCCCAACCATGACGTTTGTCCTAAATCTAACTAAGTGGTTTTGTTGCATGAACCTAACCGTGGACATTACTGTAGTTTTGTTGCATGGCGTAAAAATGACCCACGAAAAAGCTAAAATGCGTCCTAGTGACATGTGGAATGTCTCGGTAATATTGTGTCATATCTAAGCCTACCCGTGAGATCGGGTTGCTACAGTAGAAATGGGAAAACAGCTAGCCTCGCTTTGTCCAACAGTAACAAAATCCTCTACCAGCACCTCTAAAGGTCACTAATTAACACGTTATTACCTCCGCCAAGGCCAAAGGCCTAGGAAGGAGGTTATGTTTTCACGGCGTTGGTTTGTTGGTTTGTTGGTTTGTTGGTTTGTCCGTTCGTCCGTTCGGAGGATTACTCCAAAAGTCCGTGATGGATTTGAATGAAATTCTTTGGAGGGGTGGGGTGTGGTACAATGGACAATCGATTAGATTTAGGTGGCGATCCAGATCATGGTCCGGATTCAGGAATCTTTTAAGCATTACGATCAGCCAGAACATTAAGACATCTGGGTATAACACATGCGCAGTGTAACTGATGGCACATTGATGACGCATTACCCCGCCTTCTTCCTTCCTTCAGAGAGAGAGACAGAGAGAGAGCGGGGGATGGTGTGTGGGTGGGAACAACTTTAGAATCAGCTTTTTTTCACATTAAACTCGGTGAAATTACAGATGAGTTCTACCAAAGCACACGTGGATGATGGTGCAAGCTGAACGGAGAGGGGGGGTGGAGTTCTGCGCTCTCCGAGTGCCATTCTAGTATTTTGTTTGTTTAACCTGTACCAAAACCGAAGTGTAAAAACTCAATTTCTTTACGGTTACTGGGTTGTGTGTCGAACTATTTCTTATTATGTGTTGGGCAGAGCAAGGCTGTTTCCAGTCTTTGCGCTAAGCTGAGTTAACCTCCTTGAAATAAGCATATTTCCCAAAATGTTGAACTTTTCCTTTAAAGAACATACTGCAAGAAATCAGTCTAATCTGTTCACTGTATAGACCTTTCAAACTTGACAACATAAACAGTCTAACTGGGCCCCTTTGTATTTCCTGTTGTAATGTTTGTAAATGCAGTAGCTGACAGGAAGTAAGCATCAAGGTATCTCGATGTGCAGACTGAATTGTCGTTTTGTTTCACTTCATTCATTTTTTATTCAGAGGTCTGAACATCTTACTGTAACTGAATGAAGTTGTGAGATTTCTATGTACTATATCATCATATCATATGGTAGGCCTGTTGAGTATATGCATATCTGACTGGTCGGTGTGTGTGTGAGCGAGCCCTGGGCTGAACTCACCATGTCCACAGACAGATGTAGTCAGTTATATATCTAGCTGCCAGCGGACACTGAGGATGTGAAAGACTTTCTCTGATTTAAGTCCAATAGGTTGCCATGGGAACTGACTTGAGGTCAGTGATACGTTTTTTTGAGTGGGATACTGTCAACAGCCACTTCCTCTTGAGACATATAGGAGGCTTTCAGCACAATGTCTTGTTTCGGGAGTTGTTTGAAACTATTTTGCTGATGGTAACCTGAAGCTGTCTGAAAGTTTCTGTCAGTGGAATTTATTTATATATATATATATAAACTATACAAACTTTGCTTGAATCCCATTGCAATTCTGCACATTTTAGCAGAGATCCCAAAGACACCAAAGATACCAAATATGTCAGGCTGAATTTTGGGGAAATGTGAATAAAATGATGCACATCATGACATCATGAATATTTCCGTTTGATGGAATGGTACAGCCATTTTAAATCATGGACTCCTGGGTTTGAATATTGCGCTTGAGCAAGCCAATACAACATGTATACTGCCGTGCAATGTGGAATAAAATGATAAACTTATACTACTTAAAGGGAAATAAAAAGGGAAAACTAGATGTTAAATGGTTCATAGACGTAATTTTGGATTCAGTTTAATTTATCTATATCTGAAGCAGTTGTGTCAAATAAATTAGACATGGTTGTTACCACTGGTGCCTTAGTTAGTGCCAGCAAAAATCTCATGCTACTGTGTTTCACAAAAGTTATAAAGTAAAAAGTAACGCTTTATATTGAGGTACTGCATGTCGTCTTTAGCTATATCTAATAAAAGCATAAAAATGCCCAAAAATAATCTTAAAATAAACTGTTAATGAGTGGATAATAAAGGATTTATTGACCTTAATAAGCATTATTCTCTTTTTAGATCCAGTACCTGCAGAAAAGCATAGATAACGGTTAATTCCTGCATAGTTAATTACTAATAAATGCATAATAAAGAGTGTATTAATCTTAATAAAGCAACAAAAAAGGTTAATAAAGGTTTAACAATAATATAATAGGTTAGTTAAACTCAATACATGTGTTTGTAATGCTAATATGAACAATTATAATAAAGTGATAAGGCATTTATTTATGTTCTTAAGCAGTCTATAAACTCTTAACAAGTTTCTTAGTAAGTGCTTATAAATGTCTTATAATCTAACAATAAACATGCTATTATTAACACTTATATAGTGTTATTAACACATTCATGTTAATAAGCATGTCATAAGTACTTTTAAGGGCCTTATTACCTATTAACTAAGACTTATTACAGAACCTTAATATAAAGCATTACCAAGCAAACTAATGCAGGGCATTTTAATGGACTACTTAGTCCTCACCATCGAGGCACAATAAAGTCAACTTAATCAGGCAAAGCTAACCGTCCGACTACTTCCAGCTACCTCCTGTGATCCTCCGAGCAGAAGGTTTTTCTTTTCTCTGTCAGTATGGAGGAGAGCAGAACTGTACAGCCTCAAAGAGAAGATAAAATAGAGTTCAGACTCTGACTCACAGGAAATAACAATGTTAAGTATATTTCTACACAGGGTAGGATGGGTGCTAGCAGGGATCTAGCGGTGTTGTAATGTGTGCTTTGTGGGGCTAAGACACACTGTTGTCACAGTATATTATGAAATGCATGCATTGGTTACTAGTGTAATCCCAGCTGTAGAGGCTGAGTGTTTGTTGCAGAGGAGTGCTGAGCGAACGCCCTGAGAGGATCTGCAGGGGGGCTTGCTGCACAGCTGGGGAGCCGGGATGACCAAAGCAGAACCCCTGTGTCGCTCGATTGGCGATGGAGCTCTGGAGATTCTGGAGTGAAAGATTTGGATTTAAACAAAGACATATCTTACAGTAGCCCGAGGGCACAGATTCTACAGCATGAAAGGCCCCATTTCATCACACTAACTTGAACAAAATATGTACTGACTGATAGCATCGAGGTTGCTGCTTTAGCCACATTTTACCGTCATTGCTCATAGAATGTAATTGAAAACATCAAATAGCATAGCAATTCTTCCCACATAAATTCAAATTTTAACCCATTATGTATGCATGAAATGTTTTCAGAAACTACATATTCAGCTCCCGGGGTGCATGATCTAGTGGTCTAGCAAATTCATCACAGTGGGTCTTTCTCACTGCCTGTACCCTGCAGAGAGATGCATGCTTGGTAAACCCATCTGGTCTCTTAAAAAACATATATACGATGCTGTGGCCAAATAGAAATCCTGCTCTATCTGTTTCAGCAACCATTCTGAGATGTGATATGATAAATTGACCATGCATATTTAAAGCTTCAGTAGGCAAAAAGTTTTTCGCTTAATTGGGCAAAATTTCCATAACAACCTTTCAGCATATTGTAATTCAAGTGTTCTGAGAGAAAACTTAGACTTCTGCATATCCTCATGGCTCTGTTTTCAGGCTTTAAAAAATCTAGTTCATGATGGTAGACTTTGACCAATCACAGGTCACTTCAGAGAGAGAGTGTTCCTATTGGCTGTGCTCTGGGCTGGTGGGCGGTGCTTGGTAATTCCTCAGCAGATCTCAACATGGCTGCCGGGTCACAAACTTTCTCATTTTACAGCTGAACAGTACACTACAGGATGTTTCTGAAAACATTCGAGGTGAGAAATAGGCATTACAGTAACAGAATATCGATTCATATTTGATCAGCGCTGCCTATTTTGACCGTTTGGTAGCAGTTCGCGAGTGATTCACAGCTGCTCAGAGACGGTAAGGCTCCAGCTTGGCTCTGATTGGTTGTTTTCCTCCGGTCTGTGAAATCTTGCAGATGCCGTTAGGAGCACCAGAGGACACCGAGGCACATGTTTTTTGCAGATTACCTGTCTCATGCTGTCACGATATAGTAACCGTCTTATAAAAATCACTTTTTTTTAATCATATTTGCTCCATTTCTACCCACTGCTGCTTTAAGCGAAAGCAAACTAAGCAATTGAACTTTCATGATTTCAGCATCAGAAGACACAGAAAGGTGGAGAGCTTTAGAGGTAAGATTATCTATAATACTTAAATTCCAAATACATTGTTCTGCTTTACTGCTTCTGAAATCCACAGCTCAGTCTGACCTTTTATGAAATGTTTGCCACACATGTAGGTCTGTGATGATGAGGTCCCACACTGTGTCTGAAGCGGCCTCAGACAGCTTGAAGCCAGACAAACCACTCTCCACTGACAGGTAATGTGAAAAACTATTATGTGTTTTTTTCCCCTCTTGTTGATGTTGGAAGGTGTTTCTGGTACTAAAGGACCATGTAACTGTTTTGAAAAGTGCTTCATTGAGACATTTTAATATTATTATAATTTTACTATCCAAGGAATTATTGACTGACTGGAGGGCTGTGCCAAATGAAGCTTGGTTTTGGCTACTGGACACCGACCAGGTCAGTGGGAGGATTCTTCAGCTCTCACTTCTCATTTGTGCCCTCCATATTGATGATGCCACATGGCTGGTGCCAACCTGACTAACATCATTTAGCTAACAGACAACAATCAGCACGTTGCCAAAGCTGTTAGGCTGGAACTTGCACTTTTGAATTTAAGTTCACACCAAGTTGTGGGATGTAATCAGACTGTATTCGACTAAAAATACTATTTTGGTTCCAGTGGGCAACCTCTCGGTCTGAAAAGTGAAGCCAATGCGGAAGTGCTTTAAACCTGCATTCTTTCTAACAGCCAGCAGGGGGCGACTCCTCTGGTTGCAACAAGAAGTCTGATTTTATGGAAGTCTATGAGAAAATGAGCCTACTTCTCACTTGATTTATTACCTCAGTAAACATTGTAAACATGAGTTTATGGTCTCAATCGCTAGTTTCAAGTCTTCTTCAATACAGCATGATGTTCATTTAGTAAATTATGGTCCCATTTAGAGTCAAATAGACCATAAAGCAGGGGATGCTTTAAGGTGTGGATACCTTGTGATTGACAGGTCGCTACCACGGCGTTTTCTGTTCTGGGTGTTATAACTTTAACCCTTTCACAGTGTGTTTTCAGTTCATGAAAGTTAATTGGGACATTTTGGTTGCCTAAAATGCCTCATTCAGCGTTTGGTTCTTAGCTCCACCCTCTCGTGTCACTTCTGGTTGCAAAAAACAAGATGGCGACTAGCCAAAATAGCAAATTCAAGGCTTCAAAACGGCAGTCCACAAACCAATGGGTGATATCACAGTGACTACGTCCACTTCTTACAGTCTATGGTTCACATGGTGGTTCTGCACCGAAACAAACGTTCGGTTGTAAATGGGACAATACATTTACTGTGACACACATGTATTGCATTACTGTCAGATAGGGGTCTCACACAAGCTGCGAGGAAACTGCTGAGTGAGACTGTAATTGCTCTGGCTTGAAGGTGACATGGGTTTTGTGATGTGTGAATGTGTGGTTGTTCCGTCAGTCACTTTTCCAATACATCTTCCAGGCTGTAATGTGTGTAAGTGTGTGAGCATGTTAGCACATGTGTTCATGTGTGTGTGCATGTGTGCCCACTGATGTACACTGGAGAGGGAGAACAGGGAGTGGATGTAAGCGGGTTGAATTGCCCACTCAGCAAAAAGAGGCATAAAGTCAATGGTGGCAATGAGCGCAATCAATAATACACAGTACAGACTGATAATTAACGTTTTGGTGGTCATTGGATGATAGGATTAAGAGGCTTATGGTGACTAACCGCACTGACATTTCATTGGACATTCATCGACAGTATATGGAACATCAATAGCTGCACCCTGTGTGTTGTGTACTGGATGGAAACATAACTGTCTTCGCCCCCTCACCCACAATCACTAACGCTATCTATAACCTCTGTTTTCCTGGGACGAGACACCATTGAAGCCCAATCACTGGAGATATTATGGGCTGTATTTCCCTAATGGTGCAACAACAAGGCTAATGCTTGAGTTATACACCTGCGGTTGGGTGCCTATGCATTGTGTGCGGGCTGGTGCGGGCACCTCTCATGCACGATTTGGACCTGCAGTTTTCAAAATCCTTTGTCAGGCGGTCTTTGATTTATTTGATAGGCGTAATTCAAAAGTTCCATATAAGTTTGGCCCAACACAACTCCATGGCTGGAAAAAAAAATATGGATCATGAGCAGGGGCTCCTGTGCCTAAAATTAATAAGATTGTTGTTTTTGTTGTTGTAACGGATGTGAGGTACTTGTTTAGGAAATGCCACCTCCAGGCTCTGATGTCCAATCAAACTTCTGTGGAGTCCGTGGTGCCTGGAATGTAGTCACATTTTTCAGGAGGTGCGAGCTCCGCAAACCATCTTTGCGGCTCTGTGGGAGCTCTGCGCAAGCTTTTCTGCAGAAGTATAAATTAGGTGAATCAGCCAAGCTAGCGGTTCTGTGAAGCTGTACTCAGGCATAGCAGTTCTTTGAGCTAAATGCTAACATTGCATGCTAACATGCTCAGAATGACGATGCTAACATGCGGATGCAAAGCAGGTATAATGTTTACCATGTCCACCAGCTTAGCGCGTTAGCATGCTTACACATGCAAATTAACACTAAACACAAATCAGGCTGCAACTGAGGTTGATCGGATTGTCATTCGCTTTGCAGGTATTTGGTCATAAACCAAAATATTGGACAAATTGAAATTTGAACTTGATGATGGCACCAAATGAATCATCAAAGTTATTACAATTCATCCTTAGAGGGACATTAATGTGTGTACCACATTTGATGGTTATCCATCCAATAGTTGTTGACCTAAAACTACAAATGTCAGGTGGTGTTAAGCACAAACTCAGGGGATCACCAAAGCCATCCTCTGTATCTATCTGTACCAAATTCTATGTCAATCCAAACCAAGTAGTTGTTGACATATTTCAGTCTGAACCAAAGTGGTGGACCGACATTGCCATCCTTGGAGCCATGCCACAAGCATGGCTAAAAAGTATTTCTAACATAAGGTGTTGTGAGATATTTACTGGCAGTGATGTTGATACACGGACATTTTAGCTGGAGATCTTCCAGCCACCTGGTGAATAAATGTCAGAACAGGCAGCATGTAGAGAGCAATGTTAACAAAAGTGTTTTAAGCCACATTAGTTCTCCAAAACAAGCTAACTAGGTGTCTCTTGTCTGGCAGGTCGCTGCTCATTCATTTACCGGGAGCGACAGAACAGCAGGCAGCAGCATTAACGTATAATGTAATTCACTTTGAATGGCAGAATGATATACAAACAGGCTCCAGTGTGCCTCTCAGATGCCCTGGAGTGAGGTCTGCATAATTAATTAAGCATCAGGAATGCACAAAAGACATCTTTGTCTGTCGTGGTCAGTTAAACCACAAAAGCACTCAAAGCAGTTTTACTTTGCACTGCTTGTGGAAGAAGAAAGAACACTGAGCGGCAAAACAATAACGAAATCTGTATTAAAGTTGCTGAATCTCACGTCTTAACAAACAGCTCTTTCTCACATCCATCATCAATTCATCGTGCACTCAATAGGCAGAATGGCCTACTAGTGGCAATGGTGCCAGACACACTGTTAAAACTACAGTCTAGAAACAATCAACAATGACCCAGTGGCATTAAGGACAACATTAGGAGTTAATATATACTGTACACTTATATATCTTTGCAACAAACCATTTCTTTGTCATGTTAAGTTCTTGAAGACAGAGAGCTGTTGTATAAACTCATTTTTGAGTAAGTGGTGTTGTTACATATTTTTTTGCATTGTACTGAAAGGTGTTTCTCGTACTTTGTCCATAAGTAACATAATGTAAGTACAGTGGAAACCTTATAGTGATCACGTATGACTGGGCCAAATAAGCAGATGATTATTATAACCTTTTTCTTTATTTCTCATGCAGATTATTGACATTTGTATATTTATTACATGAATATGAAGTAATGAACTCAGTTAATTGCTATTTACTGAATTTTATTGACTGTTTCAAGATATAGTACAGCTGTTTCAAATGTAGCTTCAACCACAGGTGCTTTCCCCGTGTGCATTAGTCTCCATCACTAGCAGCCATGACTAGCTGGTTGTTTGAGTAGACTACACAAGGTAGCCTGACGAACACCAAGTTTCTCACTGGCTCCTTTTTTTTTTTAAGCTTCGAGGTTACAGTTTTGAAAAACATTGATAGAAAATGACTTTCTTTTTCCCGTCATAATTTCAATGTGCATGCAGCACCAGCCTCAGGTAGCCAGCTGGAAGCAGACGGGTTACCATGAGGCAAAGTATCATGGGAGTTAAGTGTTGTCATGTATAAAAAGATCCAAAATGAACACTTTAAGCGGACTACTTGGTTACTATAAGTGAATTATTTAACGGCATTTATACAAGAATGATTCTGTCCCAATCCATATAAGCAGTTGATCACTGTAACCGTGATCACTATAAGAGGTTTCCACTTGTTGTAATGATTATAATTTAGTTAGTCGTGTTTGAAATTAATCAAATTTGTTGTCAATTATTCTTTTTTTTCTTCTTTTCAGATTATAGAGTTTTTTACTTTTGCCAGTTTCGTAATTCCAATTTGTCCGCCTCACTTGTTATTCACCTTTCCATGGAACTTGACGCCTAATACCTTGAGGATCAATAGTTTGGAAAGAGAACGAACAAAATTAGAAACCCTTCTGAACACACCTCTCATTAATTAATGATATTGACTGACTCTAATCAGACTATATCCATGTATCCTGCCACGTAACAGCTGTTATACTACTGTGAGTAGTTTTGTCCAAGCAGTCTGATTTCTATTGATATATTTCACGCTGTTAATTAACCTACCGGTATAGTACGGCTTGCTGTGCTTTAGTGGTTGCTATGCCAACTCTTGTAGTAACTAATGAGCCATTTGCTGGTATTTTCTTCCCATGTACATTATTTGCCTGAGTATGTCATTAAATAACCACTTCAATCAAATATCACTTCAAAATTTCCAAGAGAAGAAATCAACTAGAAGTGAATAACACTATTTACCATCTATTGCGATACAGATAAAAACACTCACAGCATGAGTGTACAGTGCAGTTAGTGGTGAAGAGACATCATTAAATCTCTGGAGACAAACAAAAGATGATGGTGGTTATAACGGAGGTAGAGGATTGCATGATACACAGCCTGAAAAAAGTATTGCAGTCATATCTATAAAGACCAGCATCCCCCAACTGATTGGTTGATAGGAGGCGATGAGATAGTTGACTGATCAATATATGAATGAAGACTGACAATGAGGTGAGTGGGAAAGACAAAGTAACAATCAAACAACAGAAGAACAGTAAAAAAGTGCTTGTTTTATGTAAAGCAAATGTCCTTCCCATAGGGTATGTGATGATCATCACCCAACAGGTCTGCAAATTTCATGGTAATTAGGTGATAATTAGCAAGTAACCTATTTGAAATTTCTTTGGAATTACTGCCAAATTAACTCAATATTTACCTCAAACTTTATTGAAAATTACGTTATTATAATCATAAAAAAATATATGTTTTTGCCTCACGACATGGTGTGTTGCTTTAACTACAATTTATAAGTTAAAACAATACATACTTTTAAATAATCTTAACTAGAAGAGTAAAGTCAAAACTTCCTTTTAACTAAAATAAGTAAGTTGAAACTACTAATTGGGACAAGTGAAGAGAATGCATGTTAATAAGTGATCTATATTTTGAACTGGCATTGCTAAGTTGAAACAACAAGTACTATACAGTCATGTCAACTTACAGTACAGTGAGCAATCCAAAGCTAAAGTAAACTCAAAATAATGAGTTGAAACTATTAGTAAATCCAATTTTTTCAATCTTACTTGAAACTTTAAGGCCGCCCTTGAACTTTAAAGTTTTTAAGTTGAACCGCATGGTTTTTTATTTGTGTGCCGGCTCTGTTTTGAACAGACTTACTGGTAACTGACAACCGGAACATCCAGCAACAACAAACCATGACAGGCTAATCAGCATTTTGTAATCGCAGAGTAGGGAGCGCCCTGTCTACGGTAAATGTTTTATTATGTATTAATAATGTTCTGGTTCAGAAACATGACCGATACAAATCCTACTTGTCAGCAGTAAGAGGAGGTAAGTGGGGGGGGGAGGGGGGGGGATATCAACACTATAGACAGACAGAAAACATTCATCAATTTCCTATTTTGAAATCCAGCTACCGCCTAATCTCCAGCCTACAGGGATAATTCATGATTGTGTCCTTCTGTGAGCATATAGCGTGACATGTAAGGCATTGATTAGGCAGCAATTTCATCCACGGTTGGCATGCATAGCCGTTCCTAAGGTCGGCGGCCCCCATCTATGGCTATAAGCTGCAAAGCTCTCATGGTTGCACATAAATAAAGCAGCACAATATGAGCCACTCCCCGTGTGCAGTTGAGCACAGACTTGTAATCACGCATACAAACACATTTTTAATGCATGTTAAACTTTCATTCCCCCTGACATCACAATGCTGGAGATTGCATGTCGACCTTCACTTCCAGAGCACAAAGCAGAATATCTGTGTGTGTGTGTGTGTATGTGTGTGTAAATATGTAGCATTACAGAAATGTAAATAAATTAAGAGAGATGTGCATCCATTGCTTTTTTTTTCCCAGAACAGTGTCCCCAGCTGAATATTTCAAATGTCCTCTGACAAGCATCCTGAGAGGTAAAGTAACCTTGGATATTGCATCATCAACACATTGCCCATACCTAACGGGATGAGAAAGTGCTATAGTGTGCATCACAGCAGAGCTATTTGAGTCAGTAGCAGGCAGAGGTGGCGGAGAGAGGAATATGAAGAGTGACAGAATGAGGAATAAAGAAAAACTAAATGAGACTGAAAGAGAGGAACGCAGTGTGAGAGAGATTTGTTCTCCCTCTGAAGGCCACAGTGTCACACGGTCATACTCTCTACTGACATTATTGAGACAAAGCTGTTTTTTTTTTTTTTCAGAGCAATAAATCAGGGATCTAGCAATAAATCCGGGATCTACCCCTGCAGCTAGAGTATTCTTTTACTGTCATGTGGCATACACCGAAGTACACATCAGTAATAAATCAGTATTCATAATTTTGCCGCTTTGGGTCTAGAAAAGTGCTTTACAAATATGATTTATTATTATCATTAAATCATAACTCCGTCATCCTGCAGCTAAAAAAAAAAAGCCATTTGAGACTGAGTGAGGTCATAGCCCTTTGTCTTTTTATAATTCACCTAAGAGCGATGTTGTGATGTTACAAGGATGCATGAAACACCCCCTGCTGGACAAAAATTAAAATTAAAACTTATTTAAAATACACTGCTTTCTTGGTTGGAAACAAATGGTTTAATCTTTAACAATGTATTATCTTTGGGCTGTCAAAGTTAACGCAATAACGCAAACTCATTTTAATGCCACTAATCTCTTTATCACATTAATGTAATCGATATTCCGGAGATTGTATCGGCTCAGTTTTCGATAATGGTATTACATGAAACTAGAAAACCTTAGGAATTCATTGGTTTATCATGTCATACTAGCTTGTTGCGATGGAGGTAAAATAACGCTCCAAACTTACGCTACATTTTCGTGAGGAAAAACTGGTATGGCCATTTTCAAAGGGGTCCCTTGACCTCTGACCTCAAGATATGTGAATGAAAATGGGTTCTATGGGTCTCCCCTTTACAGACATGCCCACTTTATGATAATCACATGCAGTTTGGGGCAAGTCATAGTCAAGTCAGCACACTGACACACTGACAGCTGTTGTTGCCTGTTGGGCTGCAGTTTGAAATGTTATGATTTTAGCATATTTTTTATGTTAAATGCAGTACCTGTGAGGGTTTCTGGACAATATCTGTCATTGTTTTGTGTTGTTAATTGATTTCCAATAACAATTATAAACATACGTTTGCAAAAAGCAGGCTTCTTTTCCCACTCCCATGTTGATAAGAGTATTAAATACTTGACAAATCTCCCTTTAAGGTACATTTTGAACAGTTAAAAAATGTGTGATTAAATTGTGATTAATCTCGATTAACTATGGCCAATAATGTGATGAATCGGGATTAAATATTTTAATCGATTGACAGCCCTAATTATTTTATAAATTCACCATATGTTTTAATATAAAAACCCTGCTCTGAAAAGTGAATACAACTACACCTCTACACACCAGTTCCCAGCTTTCTGTACTTATAAGCATTTTGTATTATATGCTTTATATTGCACGTCTTAATGCAAATATTTGTACACATTTAATTTTTATTTTCTCATTTACATATGTTTAATTTTAGTACTTATATTTATTTTCATATATTTTATTTATATTGTAGCATTATGTACATAAATGACATGATACATACTCCTTTATTTCTATTTTCTAGTGTGTAGTCTATATTGGGGTAAAAAGTGCAATATTTCTTGACTTTCTGAAATGTAGTGGAGTAGAATAAGCAAAGTTATGGTTGGTTAACATTATTGTACCTTATAGCTTTAGGTTGCATCCACCTCTATTGATCACTGATTGGATGCAGAGTGAAACAAACACAGGTGGTGTAATCATCTCTGGCTAAGATGCTAAATGCTAAAATGGTCGTGGTGACTTCTGCCTTCACCGAAGAACTTTTACCTTCACTGAAGACGTTCTGCTGTTTGTGACTGTTTATTTCTGTCGTGTTGTGACTGCAGAGCTTTTCTCCAAACTTTTTGGAGACGTCTTGGAGCGCAGTGGGACAGAGAGACAGGGAGGACTGGGACATTATGAAGGAGCAGAGAGGACTCACAGGATGCCACACAGACAACAACCAGTGCAACACTAATGCGTACAACAATATTCATTCACTGATGAATGGAACAGATGAGAATGTCAACTACCACTGCGTTATGAGTGTGTTTGTGGAGTTTCTATTGTTTAATACATCTCTGTTGTCTTTGTGTTATCTGCTTTGCTTATGTTTTATTCTGCTGTTGATATAGGAAGTCTATATTTAATTTGTGTGGCTAAATTATGCTTGTTTTTGCACCCACTGTGGTTTGCATCGACCTATTATTCATTGGCGGTCATTCTTGGTGTATTTGTCTGAGTTGTGTCTTTTCTGGTTAATCCCTGTGAGGCTATATATACACTGAGGAAGCTGGATGTATTTGTAATTTTTAATCAAGTGTATGTGCACAGGCTGCAAAGTGCCTGTCTATAAATTGGATTTATTGTTGGTTTGGATGTAAGGGTTCATGTTGCTGCAAGATGTTGTTCCACATACCTTGACATTTAATGCAATTAATGTTGCAACCTGCAGGGTGTGTTCTTTAATTTAACAGCAGGGTATCATATAACAGGTTTTCTCTTATTGCAGTGTGATTTTGTTACAGTGTGCTGTCTGCATATAGATAGCCTATAGTGGCAGGGACAGACCCTGCCAGGCTTTGAATAAGTTGTGATTTCCCCCAATTTAGTATTTATTGGTCACCTGTTGAGGGTGTGTGATTTGTGAATGAGCCCATGCTGAAGGTCTGCCAGGTGCCTGTGAGAATTTCTTCATTCCTGTTTTGTTTTTGAAGCTGTGCTGTATAATGAGTAATTAAATTTAATGCAGGGATGCCCAAACCTTTTTCCTTTGGAGGGCCAGAGCTGAAACTTAATAGTGGTGGGCCACGGGCCAAAAGCAAACACGGTTGTATTGTTAAGATGCAAAATGATACTAGGATGCCAAGTTCCCGTAATTGAAATGCCTTTTGTCCTTCTCTACTGTCTCTGCCTCTCCTTTTTTTTCTTATCTCACTGGTGCTAAACTGACTTCCTGCGTTAAGTGTCACTCTGCCAACATTTGCCCCGAGGCCCCCATTTGAGCAGCGCTGCTTTAACGACTAACTAGAATAGTGTTATTGTTTGTGTAGATACAAGTGTGTAAGTCATGTTCATACATGCATTGATATTTTCAGTGTTAAACATTGATCTGTACCTATCAGAGCATAAGCTTTGTAGTGCTGCTGTATTATTATTTATATGCTAAGAGAATACATAAGAAACATGCAGGCAGGTTGTATCTATCTAGGCACTGTTTCTTTTACATGTGAACATGAATCGGTTGTCTATATGTTTACTACTCGAATGTTTGTTGTATAACACCCCAGTGGAACTGTACAGCAAACCTGAAGTTGTTACCTTTGCAGATAAAATGACACATTGTCCTACTTCATATCTTAATATCGTAAATACTCCACAGCTAAAATGAATGTTTGGTGTCCGAGTTAATATAAGTGGTCCCACAGCTGGCCTTAGTCTGGCCCCGGTGGTGGTCAAAATGAATCAGATAAGCATAACCTACCTACATTAAACACATTTGATGTGATTTTTAGACTGCTCTGTTTAGTTATGCTTCATCTTTGGCACTAGATTGCCAATGACACACTCCCTGCTACACCCCTCCTCGTACTTTGTTGCACAGATGTGTCAGCAAACTTTTGCTGGCTGCTGTGTTCATGTTAGGGAAACCTTGCCAAAGGGGCTTCACTGGCTGCTGTCCATGGTGCTGATCTGACTTTGAGTCTAAGCACCTTTTCCATCGCTGGTTAGCCCACAGCTTGGGGATTGGCCATGTGTGATTATTTACCTGCTTGTTAGTGAATTATAGACTGCACCTGTTTTCATTATACATACTGGGAGTGATGAGTGTGTGGGTTGCTGACCTCCTTAGTTAATTTGGCCTTCTTGGCACTAGAGCTTCCTTCGTAGAGAACTGGTCATTATAATAACTACTGATAGAACACAAAATCTACGGCCCTAAAGCTTGTTTTGGTGTACATGTACACATGTGCGTGTGTAAGCGGTCTATTCTCGCTTCTTATACCTCTACAAAATAAATGGCTGATGATAATGATTTACTGATTTGGGGTTTAACTGCAGAGAAGAAAATGTATTGATGCATACTTGTGTGATCACGACAACACTTGTAACCAATTGGTTTGTTGTTTTCTCTTTGACTCATTTCTTCTTACATTATCCGTACTGGAAGCGTTTTCTGCGTTGTCAAGTATCACAAGATGACTGATGTAAACCATGATGTCTGTATCCCCATACATAATCAGCTATAATAAGATTTTATGTCCCATATCCACCACAAAATGTGCAGATTACAGCAAAACATGTGACATGAATGCCCTTGGGGAAGGGCTGTGGGTAACACAAAGGGCTTTTCATCCCAGTGACTTTAATTATAAAGATTCACTCTGGCTTTATTTAATGTTTATAGAGCCTTAACCTGGCATATGCCCTATTACTTCAGGGGAACCTTTAGCTTGATGAGCTGTACAGTTGTGTCAGAAATATTGCAACATAGGTTATCGCGGTCCAAGTGTTCATCACCTGGCGTTCCTGAGACATCTTTGCAAAGCTCAATCGTATTGCAATTACCTCATATCTGTGGATCTGGGATGTAATATTTCACCACTTTTCCACGGGCGCAAGGAAGCGGGTTAGTTAGGACAGATGGGTCCGATTTAACACGGGCCATTAAAAGCTGGAATTGAACAGTGTAAAATGGTCGGCCCCAGTAATTTTTTTGTCTGAATGAGATGAAAAATCGGTTCTATTAAAATCTGTTAGTGCTCATTGAAAGTAGCCCATTTGTTTCTGGCAACTAGGATCAATATGTGTCTGCATCAGGGTGACATCATATTTTTCTTTCTCACTTTTACGAGCAGGTAACTGAATGTAAAATTGTAATGCAGAGGACCCATTTTATTAAATGAAAGTGAGAGTCTACTGCAAACAGCGTGCATATTACTGCTCCTACAGTCACACTCCTCCAGCTCTGGGATTGCTTTTCTTTATCTTGCACTCTCAAAAATAAATGAAATGAACTGTTATACAGTGTAAACGTTGGCCTGTCTGGAATGGAGAGCAAGATTTATGACTCGGTTAAATTTTGACACAGGTAAATCTACTCAATTTAAAATAAAAATGAGTCCTCAAACTGTTAGAGAAAGTGTTGTAGAAAGGATGTATAATTGAGGACCAGCTGATTCTCTTTTTGAATTGAATCGAGTAGAAAGGAGTGCAGTGTGTAGCTCAAGGATGCTCAGAAGGACACATGGCTAGTGATGACACAGGACTGAATCTATTCTGTCTAACAAGGCCACCTTTCCTCTCAAGGTCACCTCGATTTCTATGACGTGCAGCAGCAGTTGAAGTGTTATAATCTCACTTCAAGGCAATAATTATGAGAAAAAGGTAAGACGTTAGTCTCAAAGGAGGAAATGAAGCTAGAATTGTAGTATCATTGCAGCACAGCAGCTTCTCTTGGAGACCACACTGCACAAAAACAAGCTAAGTTCAATGCAAATGATGCATGAAGACAGCTTGGTGCTGTAAATTACCAGCAGATTTCTCGTATTATGGCAGATTTGTGAGCGTAACAACAGCATTTATCACACAGCCCTCGTGAAGTGACTACAGCTTTTTGTCATCTCTTTCCTAAAGTAGCTACAACATGTGTCTGTCAGGCTCTCTTCCATTTTGAAATTTCCTGTCAACAGATGCTGCGTTCAAACTTTTTCACACAAAAGTGCAGTTTTGGGTTAAAATGTTTTCCTTCTTCGAATAAAAATTGAAAGGATCGCTCATAAAGACTGTTATAGCTTTAGGCCCATATGTGCATTGAAGTCAGATTATACCCCACCGGATTTATTATATTTGGAAGTTGTCACTCGGCGCAGAGAAGTCAGTGCGGCTGTTTACTGCCTCCACTCTGGATCAATGAGGAGGTTAGATTAGAGGATGGGTGGGTGGTATTGGTGTCATTCACTCTGCAGGGACTTGCCCTTGAACATAAACACCCCTTGCATTCCTACCACACAGCACCCCGTAAAGCAGCAGCAGCGGAATCATAATTGACCATGAGTGCAGGGTGCTGGCAGGCTTTAAGTACCATGAGGTGTGACATGACTTTCAATGAGCTACAAGTCAGGTACATAGAAAGTCGCCCCCACCCCCACTATACTGTGAGATCCCATGTTATGCAAAGACTTGCAAAGACATTTGTGAACGTCACCACCCGGGCAAAATTGGCGTGAAATAAGCAAGCCTACGTCAGGTTTTATGGCTCCTCCCATCTCTACCTGCAGGCACCTTGAATCAAGGAGGGTTAAAGGAGATGTCACGGCGCCATATGGCGTCATATCATTGGGGTACAACCAGGCGGTAACCTCCGGGGTCTGAAAAGTGAAGCCAATGCTGAAGTGCTTTAAACTTGCATTCTTTCTAACAGCCAGCAGGGGGCGACTCCTCTGGTTGCAAAATAGAAGTCTATGAGAAAATGAGCCTACTTCTCACTTCATTTATTTCCTCAGTAAACACTGTAAACATGAGTTTATGGTCTCAATCGCTAGTTTCAAGTCTTCTTCAATACAGCATGATGTTCATTTAGTAAATTATGGTCCCATTTAGAGTCAAATAGACCATAAAGCAGGGGATGATTTAGGGCGTGGCTCTGTGTTTTTGTCTCAGAACTTAAACCCTTTCACAGTGTGTTTTCAGTTCATGAAAGTTTGTTGTAACATTTTGGTCGCCTAAAAATGTCTTATTCAGCATTTGGTTGAATTTAGCAAAAACCAAGATGGCGACGGCTAAAATAGCGAACTCGAGGCTTCAAAACTGTAGTCCACAAACCGATGGGTGATATCACAGTGACTACGTCCACTTCTTATATACAGTCTATGGGTACAACTCTTGCGCAGTAAAATCTGGTCTTCACTTGCCGTAAGGTTCACTAGCTGGTGCAAGATCAAAGAACATGGGAATGATTGATTCATTTCACTGAGGCGTCTGCAGGGAGGGTGGCTGCACGGTGGTGCAGTGGTTAGCACTGGCGCCTCACATTACAAGGTTTGGTTGTATGCTAGTCATCTAGTCTAATGAAAGTAGGCATTTATGAGCATCAGCTTGTCACATTATATGACCCGGCTACTGAGATTCATGGCTGCAACATGTTTTGCTCAAGATGGTTTGGGCTGTAGATTTCAGAAGATTATATATATATTTTTTGAGTATGTGATGGGTTAGACATATGGTGTGTTCACAGTAGGTGTGTGCAGTTGCCCTGTAAGGTGTGTGGATGAGAAAAATCTGTTGTCTGTTGAAAATTCCTGTGTCCAGCCCCTCCACCTGGTCTCCCCACGGACAGGCCGCCCAGCAATCTGGACAGATGGGTGGGCAGGACACAACACAGCACCGGGAAGGCAGAACGGACAGAAAGATGGATACATGCAGCAGCTTGCAACTACGAGACAGTTTTGACTAATGTGCTGAATGGAAAAGCCTTATGCAGGAAAGCAGGCAAAGTAGGAGACAGACACTTACTGTACGTAGCAGGGAGACATCGATTACCAGGAGTTCTAAGAAGTCCATTTTTCCTGGAAAAAACCTCAGTGACATATACTGCTTTCTTTTTTAATGTTTATGTTCAGGTCTATTTTCAGAACCATTAAGTCACAAATGGAGCAAAGGCTTCATTGTTCAGCTTCTCATTACACATTATCTACTTTAAAATTATGTTCACAAGACAGTTTTAGCAGATACTTGGAACTGGAGGGACATAGAGGCACATGTACAGAAATTAAGCTGTGGAGGGAATGATAATTTGAAGCAATACGTAGGTTGATAATTACAGAGGAGAGGAAAAATTAAAAAAAGACCAAGCAGAAGGACGCAAGACAGGACATGGGATTGACCATTTTTAATGAGGTAAGCTGAAGTTACAGTATGCGGCAGTACTCCTCTCAGTATTAATTAGCGTCAGTGATGAGCGGGTTCCTCTGCCCCGACGCCCCGCAGCACTCGGCCTGTCTAGTCCTCACCCTGAGCCAGCCTGTCTGTGTTAGCGCTCTGACAGGGCGAGATGGTGCGTGGCCTTGTGCTACCTCTGGGACACCATGTAACATCTGCTCCCTCCAGCTGTTGTAGTTGCTCTAACGCACACAGTAGAGAAATCTGGCAGTGTTGGATTTGGAAATGCAGCTGTGTGTGCATGCAGAATATGGCTGAATGCAGACTTACTCTACAGAAAACCACAGTGATCTCTCTGTCTCAAGACGAACAGATTATCCGACTGAACTGTGCTGAGAGAGAGTCGGGCCAAAAGGTCAGATTACAACCTGCAGTGTGGAAGAATGAAAACTGTTCACAGCTCACATCCGCAGCTTCTCCGTGGCTTTCAACAGCTGAACAATTGGCTCCACCTCCTGCTATTTTTAGTATAATCACTCCCTCACCATTAACCACAAACACTCCAGCATTACAAAAAACAACAAATACCTCGCCTCTTTTACTTATCACCTCGTCATCACCTTTTAAGCGTCTACATGGCAGCCTACCTGAAAACCGCTCTGACATTTATCTGCACTTATAGTCCCCATAGTGCCATGTACTGTCCTATGTACAGAGCACATGATGGCCACACGTGAGTGTCCTCTCATATACATTACTGAAGGGCTTTCCGCATCATGTGCAGGACAGAAATAGCCCCTCTTTAAATGAACCATGAACAGCGCCTGGCTTACTGGAAGTCTGAAGATAGAGAGGGCCTCCTAATGAAGCGGCGCACATATGCAAGTCCGCACGGACTGTAAAGAGCTTATATCAAGGTCATTATCTTTCTTACTTAATTGTGTGTTGGAATTGAAAAGGGAACGTGAGCGTGTGTCAAAGATCGTTACAGTCATGGATCGGTACTGAAAGGGTAAGACGTTAAATAAATCATCCAGAACAGTTTAGTCACCGCACACCTACACAGGGCTCCTCAAGCTGGGACCTGAGTGGGAATCATCCTGTATTAGTGTGTGTGTGTGTGTGTGTGTGTGTGTTGCAAAGGCTGATAAGAGTTGCTTGGACATGTCCTCTGGATGTCACAATACCCTGAGGGAGAAGGTGTCACTGAGGAGGATATCAGGCAGAACAAGGACTGCTCTGCTCTGTGATTTGTCTCTCCTCTCCGTGGCTTCACCTCCCCCCCCCCAGTTTTATTCCCGCGCCCCGGCGCTGGCATTACACATTCATTCCATCTACTTACAGTATTTTTCATCGCATTCATATTTAGGGATGAGTAATGGTTCACATTCTTCAACAGTCGTGCTGACACAATGCCAAAATGATAGTTAGACGTTCGATCTACCACTATAGCTGTGAATGTGAGCGTGAATGGCTGCCCGTCTCTGTCAGCACTGTGATTGACTGGCGACCTGTCCAGGGTGTAAGCTGCCTCTCGCCCAATGTCAGCTGGGATCGACTCCACCCCTGCAACCCTCTAAAGATAAGTGATTATGGACGGGTGGATGGGTGGATGAAATATTTCCGCAAGGAGGAATCCTACAGGCTTAGGTGATCCCCTTTCCTGTAGTGTTTTTCCTCTAGGTTGATTTTCTTTTTCAGTTTTTATTACACTGAACAAATTCCACAACAAAAATAGGAACAAAACTAAACACAAAAGGGCAGCACTGCTCTCTCTTTACAACCTTTGATCCATTCTTTTCAGACCAGCTGAGAGCATGACTCCTCTTTTCTCTTGTACGACGTCAAATTTCCCCAGTGTTGTTTATGGGCCCTTGCTTCAGTCCTTAGATAATGAGTCAGCTTTTCCATGGAGTATATTTCCTCTACAATGTCCAGCCACTAGTCCTGGTCTTGCAGGATCACATTTCAACCAGCTTGATTGATTTGATGTTATTTTTATTTGGTAGGGACGTTGCAGTTTAACACAGTTCCAATACAGGGTGTAAAACCGATGTGCTGCACAGAGAGTTTATAGCTATTGTTAATTTTCAACTCTTGTCCTAGTTGGGCTTTTACATGTACAGTGTAATTAAAATATACAGCTTTCTATATGATAAAACCACAATACATTACAAATATGGAAATACAATAAAATACACACAATGCACTAATAGCACACCTCCTTACAGCTCCTTGTGATGGCCTTTTTACTTGCAAGTATCAGGATTTTGAAGGAATAGATGTCCTTATTTTGAATCATATCGCTGGGTATCAAATCTCAGGTACTCGACCTGGGGGTCCCTGGGAATCTTGTAGCATAAAATCTCCTCAAGTATCTGAACAATCCTGTCCCAGAATGATTGTATTTTTATACATGACCAGAAAATATGTGAGTGATTGGCATTCATCTGCGCTCACTGTCGCCAGCACTGCTGCTGCGCCCAATTGTTTATTTTTTATGTGTAAGTATGTGTTTTTATGGGGTGTAATAAAAAAGCAGATTAAATTCTTCTATCTGAAGTCACTCCGTCTTTTAGAGTTGTTGGAAGTTTGTTCTGCTCTACACATGGGATGCCAATCACTCTTCGACAGTTTAAGACATTTATGGTTTCAAGTAAAATATCTCAAAGACTATTTGATGGATTGCTATATAATTTGTTACATACATTCATGTCCCCATCAGGATGAATTGTAATAACTTTGGAGATCCATTCACTTTCCATCTAGTGCCATTGTTAGGTTAACATTTCAATTTGTCTATTTATCTTTGGTTTGTTACCAAATACTTGCAAAACAAATGACATTCCCATGAGCCTGTACTTTGTGTTTTGTGCTAAATAGCAAATGTTAGCATGCTAAGATGCTAAACCAAGATGATGTTCATAGTCATTACACCTGCTTAGCATCAACATGTTAGCATTTTCACTTTGAGCCTTTAGCTCACGCAGCATATCGTGAGCTAAAGCTGGCAGGCGGCTGAGAGCAGGAGTTGTGTATTCCTGTTTCCACAGTAATGTGAGACGGCTCTGCGTTACCACATTCGACTGTAGCTGGTGTTACAATGGTTTTGGTCACTAATGTTTTGTATCGTGTTTCTTGTATAAATTGTCATTGTTTGTTTGTGCTTGTTGTCATAAACTTAATTGGTTCATTCTAAACTCACAGAATTAATTGTGCTTGTTATTGTTATATAACGCTAAACATTTAGTATATGCAATTATGTAGCATATTAGCCAGGATCATTCAATCTCGTTTTCTGTAGTAGTATTATTTCTAAGTGTTTGTTATGTCTAAATTCATTAACACCTGCTATAAACAATCCAGCCCCTCTGTAGCTCCCCCTGGTGCCGTCGCTGATAATGTGGCACCTTAAAACTAATTTTGTTTGTTTACCAAATATCGAAATGTGTATGTAGGGGAGCACAAAACATATTTTAATGATGTTGTGGTCATGTAGATTAATTAAAGGTGCAATCGATAATATTGATAACATTCAGCCACTAAATGTCACATACTCCCTCCTCCGTTCCATTGCATTCACTTCACAACAAGTGGTTGCCAGTTTTTTTCCACACTAACTGGCAACCTGATCGCTGACGACACAGAGATACCATGTGATACCAACGTTGTTTTACTATTGTCTTACAAGCCTTGTTAGAAGTGGTCGGATATTTTCAGCAGTGATAAACAAAACATTCATTTTGTACCATTTTTTTAAATGATTAATTCACAATCATAATATTTTTTTTCAGGAAAAGCCATACTTTTAATCGTCACCTTTCTAAAAGCTCTCAGAATGTATTATTTTTTTTTAAAAAAATCAATCTACATAAAAATGTTAAAGACCTTTAATATCAGCTGACATATCACTCTGATTTTTTAAACTGTCAAATATTGATACCGGCTTGATACTGCTATGTTGTATAGACACATTTCGGCTTATACCAAAAAAGGATTAAGATTTGATACCTCGCTCATATCCACATTATTGTTTTCACACACACATACTGTAACACACACACCGTTCTGCAGCCTGGTATCCAGCCTACCACTAATCTGAATGTCCCACATCAGGCTACTGATTTCTCTTTGGCCTCATTCCACAGCGGGATGCTGTTGGCTCTCTAATGTGGATAACAACACAGAGGGGGCTATTTTAAGTAACTCGCAGCCTTGTCAGCGGTCTAAGCCAGGAGGAGAACGAGCCACATCTCATAATGACTTCTGTTATGTTTTTCCCCTCTTTTTATTTCTCTCCGTTGGGGTTGTGATTACGTAACTCTGTTCACAGGAGCACAGACAGAGATGTGACTTATAGTGACACATACTGTATGCAAGAAAGCGCACACATACACAGTCACATGTGGGGCTTACTAACAAGTATGTACACACTGTATACACACATACACACACGTATGTTACTTTAGGTGAGATTTTTAGATTTTTACTTATTATTTCGTTTTCCTACTGTCCCCTGTGGTGCTTATCAATATTTCATGATTATTGTGAATAACAGAATTACAGTAATATGTTGAAAGTATATATAATTATAAGGTCAGGCTTAAACCAAATTGCAGCTTTATCTAATGTGCTAAGGTGCAAATTGATCTAACTGTTAGTCTGGGATTAAAGTAAAATTATTAAAGATGAAATGGGTTTAAAATAAAAAGAGGAAGACATTAATAAGGTGGAAAAACAGGTGGATTTCAGGGGAAGTGAGGCAAGGAGAGAGAATGAGGGTAAATTGAGAGGTGCATGCTCTGATAAGCAAACCTTAGAAGCAAACCTACATCTAGTCACGGGTTATTTTCCAAAGAGGTCATCTCCCCAAGCAGGACGCACTCCTCCTCACTTGCCCACACCAAGAAGATTTTTTTAACACTCCAAAGTCACTGTTTTCTCCAAAATGCAACTTGTAACTTTACACGTAATATTTTACTGCACATAGTACAGCGACTTTCATGTCTAATGACACCCTGATCTCATATTCAGTTTATACAGACTTCAAACGCTACATAATTCCTCTTCAAGTGCAAGTGATATTACAATTTTTTCTTTTCAAATCTTCTGTGTTTCCTGTTCGCACCGTAGAGCCCGGCTGCCAGGAGAGCAGCTGAGGTGGACAAAACAAAGTCAGAAAAGAAAGGTTCGGCATTTGTTCGTGTTTATTTTAGCAGATACTGATCCATTAAAAATATCCCCGGATCTGCCCCGATACCGATCCGATACCGACTCAGGACATCCCGACTGGATAATCTGCAGATTTCAATGTCAACAGTTTTAATTGGGGGTATTTCTTTGGGAATAGTAATTACAAGAGTTTCTAAGAGTAATGGTACGTGCCCACAGTCCTGCCGGACGCCCCTGTTTTGCATATAGTAGCCTAGACCTCAACTTTATGCAAATGAGGAGCGGCCAACGTGACGGTCCATCTCTTGAAACGGAACCATAATGCATTGCACGGCTGCTTCCATAGACAATGAATAGGAAGCGTGGAACGGCTGTGGACACGTACCATAAGAGAATTTGAGGATGAATATTTCCTTTTAAGCTCCTTCGTCTCCTTGTGTCAGAACTTTGCATTACTTTTTGTAAACATTCAATCTTAATGACTTTTTCCCTCATTTACTTGTTACCATATTTTTCTTAACCTACCCTGACATATAAATCTATTTATTTTAATCAGAGTAAGAATATATGAATTCTCCTCTAATTAGTCCTGAACTGTCTCCTCCCGTCAGCATCCGTGTTTATACTCTCATGCCTTCTTTCGTCTTGTCCTCCCTTCTCCATGCCTTTCACCAATTGAGGAGTGATTTTCATAAGACCTTGATGCTCTTTTCCCCTCATCTCTCCTTTCACATGGCGTACTAATAGGAGCCCCGGGAGGCTACGTTCAAAGAGTTCACAGAGTGAGGAAAAAAAATAAAATATATATATATATACATATATATATATATATATATATATATGAATATATAATTATATTAATTTAGAATGAAAAATGAAACAAAAATAAATAGCAAGGGCAGCATGATAACATGCCCACATAGAATTAACAGTTTTTAACAGATCGATAAATATCTCAAATGTACATATACAATTCAAAAGAACATGCAGGATTATTCATTCATGGCCCTGGGGTCATCAAAGGAGAAATAATGAATCAAAATGTTGGTTTGTTTTATGTCTGACTGGCGTCACAATGAATGCTCTCATTTCTCATCTTGGAAATCATGCCTGCTTTTTCAGCCCTTCAATCGTTCAGTATATCAAAGGGGAATCAGAAATACCATGCAAAAATTATCTTCAATTTGCAAGTAGGCTTACAGTAAATTAATCATCAATGGCTGCTATTGATGACGCTGATCAGAAGAGAACACAAGTTCTGTGTAAAATCTTTATTTAAATCTTTATCATCTCTCCAGGGTGAAAAGTCACGAAGGCTCCTCTTTTGATATTTCACATGATAAAGGTTGAGGTTTAGACCCTGTGCAGGATCAGAGCATATATCCTGCTGAGAACATGAACATTCCCACACAAACCAGTGGGCTACCTCCAGGTCTGAGAAGTGAAGCCAATTTCAAAGTGCCTTAAACTTACATTCATTCCTCTGGTTGCAATAAGAAGTCTGATTGTGTAGAAGTCTATGAGAAAATGAGCCTACTTCTCACTTGGTTTATTACCTCAGTAAACATTGTTAACATGAGTTTATGGTCCCAATCGCTAGTTTCAAGTCTTCTTCAATACAGCATGATGTTCATTTAGTAAATTATGATCCCATTTAGAGTCAAATAGACCATAAAGCAGGGGATGCTTGTGTTTTTGTCATGCAACTTTAACCTTTTCACAGTACTTCCAGTTCATGAAAGTAAATTGAAAAATACTGAAGTTACCCTCTAATGAACACTATTTCCCATCTTAAACCCAACTGAGCACACCAGTATGACTTATTCATTATTTTTTATTATCGATTAATCTGCAGATTGTTTTCTTGATTAATCGTTTATAACATAAAATGCCCACAACGATTTCCCAGAGAGTTCAAATATTCACATTTGACAAGTGAGATCAAGTGATTTCTGAATGATTTTCTGTTGATGGACTAATTGATTAATTGGCCAATCAGCTCTGTACACCCTCCTCTCACTTTCCGTGTTTCCACCATAGTCTGTTTAGTCACCTCCCTCCTCAGAAAATAAAAGACATATGAAAGTCACTGTGCGTTTTGGTCTTGTAAGCAGTAAGAGGACATAATGAACGTGTTGATTTTTGTGTTGATTGGACAGATTATTGAGTTGCCATTTGTCCTCAATGTGCTTTAGATCATTACATTGTAATCACCTGCTTAGTTTGAAATCCCACAGAACCGACTCTGATACGCTTGTTGGTAGGGGTGCCACACTTTTTCCATTCTAAATCAAAAATTGATCAAAATGAGCTTTTGATTTCTACCTTTGAAATCAAAGCAGAATCTGCGATTTTCCCAGTATTTTTTTTCACTCCACCTACGCCTACTTGCGCGTGTCCGGAAAAAAAGCCAACAACACTTCAGAGACGACACAGTGTACCCTGCAGCTGCACTTTTCGAGACACCATGGTCACTGCCGGAGTCGGAGATGACGGAGAAAAACACAGAAGTGGAAAATTCTCCTGTTTCTCTGAACTCACCGTTGTGGCAAAATTTTACGTTCCCAGTAAGTTATGAAAACAACAAAGACGTCATTGACAGAAAAACAGGCTAAGCTACATGCGGGTGTCATACGCCACCTCAGGCAACAGGCAACGACAAATATGGCAGGACATATTTGCAGGCATCATAAATAAATAGATTTGACTGACTCTACGGCACCAGGATCTGGTGGCTTTTTGCAGGGGAGGAAACTCAAACTGTTGTTGTAAAGTATCTCTTCTTTTAGTGTTTAACTGTTTGTTTGACTGGTGAAATAAGTTCTTTTTAATTCATTTTATATAAATAATTTATATATACACAAATCAAGACTCAATGGTCTCATATTTGCATAGACGTCGGCACCGAAAAAAAAGTTTAAATCCAATTGTTGATTTGGAGAATCGTGACTCCCGTACTTGTTGGACACATTTACAGTGCTGCATGAGTAAGTTCTCTAAGTGTTGGCTTAATTTGAAGGTGTTAAATACGGGATTGGGAGCATTTCTTTTGCCTCTCAACATGGCGACAGAGAGCTGGCAGCTTGCAGCTAACAGTGCAAACAACGGCGAAAGCGCTGACAGAGTGATAACAGTGTTTACTCAAGGGAGAATCACAGGGTGGCTGCAACGCTTCCGCGATGACGCCGTCGGTCGGGACAATGTTATCAGATGTAACTGCCGTATGATAGCAGTACAGAGCAGTGCAGAGCAGTGCAGGGCAGCGGTTGTGAGCTAGTTAGTGGGGCACACTCACATGCACGAACATGCACTAAAAGCACACGTGGCTGGCTCTCCCTAAAAAAAGCACATTACAACCCACACAAAGGGAGAGCGACTTCATTCTCTGCTCAGGTAGACATGACTCCTCTATATCTTTACATAGCAAATAGTTGTTTGCTGCTATATTAATGCTCTGGATAATTAATTTAGCACCTTTAATGTGTGTTGTATTGAGTGTGTTTGGAACTGAATACAGACTAGAGCAAAGTGGATCTGTGGGGGAACCAGCATGTCCATGTATTCTACAGTCTTGTTGTGTTAGTGATAGTGTATGCATTTCTATAGATTATATACTAAACATCAAATCGACATTGTGTATACAATTCTGTTTTGGACAGCTTTAATAAAATGTGAAACAATTGATGCCCCCCTGCACTGGCACACAATAGCAAGTGACACGCTGGGTCAGTGTGTATTTTAGAGGTGACAGTTTGTCAATAGGGATTTTACCATGTTGGTTTTCGATTTGAGTTATCGGTCGGGGGCTGAGTCACATATCCTGCCTCCAGGACTGATATTTAGCAACGTGGGGAGATGTCTCGATATCCAAATATTTCTGCACCTCATCCGTCTCCGAACTCAGTGAGGTGTAAACGTTGGAGGAATTAGAAAACGTTGCAAAAAGAGGAAAGTTTGATTAGGGCTGGGGTTGTCAGAGACCCTGCAGGAAAGTAAAATTGACCTGAAAAGTTCACCTCACCTATTTTACAGACACAAATAACCACCCAGCATAATGCAGCCATAATTAAAGTGACAGTAGGCAGTATATTTTTGGCATCATTGGGCAAAAAAATCCATAATGACCTTTCAGCATATTGTAACTAGCCCGTGACAAAAGACTTTGACCAATCACAGGTCATTTCAGACAGAGCGTTCCTATTGGCTGTGCTCCGGTCATGTGACTGGAACTTGGCATTCCTTCAACAGATTTCACAATAGCTTCCAAACTTTCTCATTTTACAGCTAAACAGTACACAGAATATTGATTCATATTTGATCAGCGCTGCCTAGTTTGACCGTTTGGTCGGAGTTCGCGAGTGATTGACAGCCGGCTCTCATAGACAGCAGATGGACAGCAGACCTCAGATCAGCTCTTACTGCTTGTTTTCCTCCGGTCTGTGCAGATGCCTTTAGGAGCACCGGAGGACACAGAGGCACATGATTTTTTTCATGTTACCTGTTTCATGTACTACTGTCAGGATATAGTGACCGTTTTATGAAAATAACTTTTTTTAATCATATTTGCTCCAATCTTTTTTCCTCCTTCAGCTTTAAGTAGTGTTGAGGAGAGTTTGAGAAAAGAGACCGGGAGTAATGCAGTGCAGTGCTTTCAGTCCAAACTATGGCAATGTGTTTATGGGAAAATTTGAAGTTTGATTTTCTCATAAAATCTTCTAGTAGGGGAAAAAGCTGCTGATTATGTCTACAGTCTGTATGGAGTGGTTGCATAGCAGATAATCCTCACATTGTTTAAATAAAAAATGAAATGAGGAACTTTAGATGGCTCAATAGATGGACATGCTCTTTACCGTTCAAAATAAACCGAGGTTCATATTCCGGTTTCAATTTTGCTCTTATCTTACATGAATACAAATTAAAATAAAGAATAATTTGCATTTAAATGTCGCATTTAATATTTCGAACCTTATGGCGTCAGCTCATGTATTGCTTGTAAATTGATTGTACCTGCATGTGCATACATCTACATTTGTATCGGCCAGAGGGAGTTTTGACTGTGAGGAATAGATTTCAATCTCCAGTGTAATAGGACTCCATTCCAGTCCTGCATGAATACGTGATTGTCGACCTGCCAGCATGAATTTGACACCCCTGGCCATTTACCTTGTGACGGGTGTGGGCCATCTTTTTTAACAGCTAAATAAAATGGCTATTTTAATGACTGCAACCAAAGAACCTCTCTATCGCGCGTCGCTTATAGACACACTCATTTCCACACACAATACGAAGAGGATGCAGAACCAATTTACAAGCTGAAAAAAAATGTTTTTTGAATACATTCAATGCAGCCATCAAGCCTATTTATATCATATTCACCACATAAACAGGCACAAAACCCGACCCCATCGACACACTGTACTGTATAATGCAATTGAAATCTGATTCCAAGTGAAGCAGAAAACACAGGCACAAGTGTACAGTACAACTCATGCACACACTCAACCTGTATCCTTTAAGCTACTTGACTATTTGGCGGCAGCTTGGTGTAGCAGGAGGTAAGTGATTGAGGCAGTTGAGATAGGGCTTATTGCACCTTATTCACCAGAGCCTTTTAAACCCCTTACATGTTGATTAAAGTCCCACGATCCATCTGTAGGTAATAGCGTGGCTGCTGTATTGAAGGTCATCACATCCTCGGAGTGGCCTAGTTACTGAATTCCCACTGTGTCTGTCACTTCAATCAGCCATAACCATGTACGTATAGGCCCAATACATGCAGCATATAATAATATAGCGCACGTGCACACACATTTTCACGTAGACACAGTCTCAGAGTTGATGTGGCGGTATAAGCGCCTTTCCTTTAATGTCGCTCGTTGGATTATAACAGAAAATGTGCCATAATTAAAATGCATCCACTATGTGCTGAAAGAGGTCTGGGGCGCAATTCAAGCATGCTATTTCTATCTTTCGCCTTCAGCAGCTGGTGCTTTATAGCAATTAACCACCAAGCAGCGTCCGCCTTTACAGAATTCATCTGGAGATGCATGCGATAAACATGCAAACTGCGTATATATGTTCTGAGTGTGAAGGAGTAATGGGGGTGGAGAAAGGAAAAAGCCTATGATATATGTCCGTGTCACACACATGCATTTCCCAGCCGACACTGCTTTATGGTTGCATGATTGATTCAATTTCTCCTTTCAAAGACTGCTAAAAATGCATCACGCCTTTTGGTCCGACACCTGCACATTGACTACAGATGTTCCTTTACCTTCACGTCTGAAATGAAATCTGCAGCTCATTATTCATGAGGAACGCAGGGTGGAAGTGAATAACCTCAGGTTTGGATTTAAGGGTAAAAGTAATACTGTTGTATTCTCTTTAATCAAATTACCATTTTTCATTAAACTGGCCAGAGCCGAAACCTTAGGCTAAATCATACACACACTTTTAATTACTACTTTTACTCTTCTTTATGCTCCACAACTCATTCAACTGACATTCAGTTTATACCATCCCACCCTTCCTCCATCTGCTTCATCCACTGAATTTGTCACGAGAAGCAATCTATTATCTTTTAGCAGAGGAAAAAACAGACCATTTCAACGGCGTTGCATTGCTAGGCAACAACTTGGGGCCATGTTTACTTCCTGTGTGTACTATTGGTGCCTTCAAGTGGGGTTGTGTTTACCATGTTCACTAGAAAAGTCCATATGAACGCCCCTCTCTTGTCGTATTCACAACCTCGTAAGTGGAAAGTTTCTGAAAGCTCAGAGTTTACGACTTGTGATGTGTTTGTTGACGTTGTCTGAAATGGCGGAGGCCATGAAAGTGAATTTTTCGGCGCATAAGAAGTTAATATATTGTAATTTTAGTTGTATATTATTTTTCCTTCGTAATTTTATAATATGTTTTAGAAAAATGCTGATATTCCCAACGACCTCATCTTTTTCCACCTTTGTCATCATGCCTTTGCATTTACTGCATTACGTTACCCGCTTGCTAAATTGTTAGCCTCTGTGGCTTCCAGACAGTAATGTTAATATTGCCGTTGCTTAACAGCGGTGTTCTTCATGATTTAACCAATTGAACGCAAAGTGTGTACACGACTTCCCATGTTGTAAACACAAGCTCACAAGTTTCATTTGAAGGCACCATATTGTTCAATATATACTGTCTTTCCGGACGCACTGAGCAGGAATATACGTCATCACTTCCTGAGAGGGGTGAATTGGATTTGGACTGAATTAACATTTTAAAATACTACATATGTATATATATGTGATAGCAAAATAATTACAGCAAAATGATTCATGATTTCCATTAAGACAATAATATATTGTAATGGCTATGTGGTCAGTGGTATGGTAAATTCTCCTTATCAACTTGGCTGTTGTACAACATGGAATATTTTCCATCTAGTTGAGGGTTGAATTCTTGAAGAATCGGCTGAGATTAATCGACTTGTCACCTGATTCATGCAACGAGCCTTTCTCTTGCCTGTCGGTTGCCAGGTTTAATAATGAAAGTTACATCACCAGTTATTAAACATCCAAGAGTGAAAGCACAAGAGGATGGATCACTGCATCTGTCACATTGATTGTGCAATAAAGATACTCAATCTCAGCGTTACTTTTTATGCAACTGACTTTATTAATATCATATATTGTATGTTATATAGGCAGTATTATGAGTACTTGAGCACAGACCATTTGCAGTTTAGAACCTGATCAAATGATTGAAGTTGTCTCTGCCACATGGATCATCCCAACTAATGGTGGCATTAAATACTAGATGACAAGCAGCATGAGGCGGGACTCATGTGGTATTGCGTAGTCTTTTCCAGCATCCGTGTGACTGACAAATAACATAATTGAAGTGACGGTGAATAATAATGACCTAATAATGTCTGCTGATTCTTCTTCATATTGACAGCTGTTGGAATAATGCTCAGTCGTGCACAGACGAGTAGAGACGCTGCGCAGTCCCGTGGCCCAGTTGATTTACAAGCAGGACATTGCATAGGAGACAATAATCGTAGTTGAAGTTTGGGGCAGGGCGGGGTTTATAGGGGAACACCATTTAACACACATTTAACACAGTTGGGATTCTGGCCACCTAATGAATACAAATCCAATATTTACTTCCGTTTATATCTTGTTTGGTTCAGCAATTTACAAACGAATATCTGTCTCCACAGCATGCTAGATGCATGTCTTTCTCCACCAGTCACTCATTTTATACTTCCTGTGCCAGCTCCTGGCTTGTCTTCCAAATTGTTTTATTGTTTTTTTTTGCAGACATGGCAAAGGTCATCATATCAAATGCAGAACATAACTGAGTGTCCGTGACATGAAATAAAAACATAGAAAGAGGACCGCCCACCCCATGTTGGTCTTGGTCACACGAAATAAAATAAAATAAAATAAAATAAAATAAAATAAAATAATAATAATAATAATAATAATAATAATAATAATATTAAATAATAATAATAATAATAATAATAAGAGGAAAATAATATAAATAAATGAAATAATGGATTTAGCTTAAAAAATAGGAAATAAAATGAAGTTGAGCTTAACGTTAGGTTAGAATAAAATAGTAAAGACATTAGTATTGGTTGGAATTAAGGTAAGTGAGCTGGAGAGAAACATATTAGTGTCAGTAATAGGCCATAATTAAAGAGGGTCGTAGGAAAGGAGTAGTGAAGATCCCTGGCTTGTCTGAGCGTGTTGGTGAAAACGGTTCAGTTTAATGGGCTGTTGCTGAGGGAACCACATTTTATGTAAAGACCTCTAAAAGTGGTTAAGAGCTGTGCAAAGCTGCATAGTTTGGTGGTGATTTTCACTGGGATCCACAGTACCAACCTTGGCATTAAAGGGAGGTATTTGATTGAATGTAAATATCACACATATGTCTTCCTAAAGATTTCAATGTCATCTCATCCCCATGTTGTGAGGCTGCAGCACCTGAGGCAACACTGAAATGAACATGGCTCTCTGAGGTAAAAACTGTTTTTATAACTGAGAAAACCCCCGCCTGTAATGGACGTAGGTCTGGCCTGCAGGTTTAGGCCAAAAATACGATACAAAAACACAATCATTAGTGTGTTCTCACCCTTGAACACATTTTCTTTGTCAAATAGGTGTCTCTACATCACAACAAAGTCTTCACACTATACGCTCCATTGATTCTTTTATGATGGAGGCATCTCACAGTACTACATCAGTTTATACAATAAGAAAACACCAATTGTAACACAGTTAAAGAAAGCGTGCTTTGCAATTGTTTGGTAATAAAAGCTTGATGCATTGAGGAGCGCCATTCATAGCTTCAGTTGCTTCTGTCAGCTGAGGTGCCGATCACACTGGTAATTGGAAGAGGAAGTAGTAGTAGACATTAGTTCCATTGTCTGCTATGCTTCAGGAACAGTATGGATGACCTCGAAAGCAGCACACACTGGAGCTGAGAACAGTATGTGGTCCTTCAGGTTCTGCATTGCGCTGAATACACTGACTTGCTGAAGTGTTACCTTGAAAAAAGGGAAAGCTCTTTCTCTACACAAACGGCACACGGATTTATTCATAGTGTTTACAGATGGCTCATTGGAGAATGTTATATTCAAGTTGGCATTGTTTACTATTTAGTATCATTAGCTTATTGCTCTTTAGCTAAAGTGCTTTTGCCAAATGGCAGTTGGTTTACTTCGAGCCATTGCTCAATATATTGGACAAACCGCACAGAACAATATGGAATTCTAAATACATCAATACATGACTCTTGCGGTCAGTGTGAGTGGGCAGCATAGTCCATTCAATATGCTCTATTGGCATGAGTGTAACATTAGAGTTGTATAGAGTCAGAGACTCTCCGAGGGAGGTCAGGCTGAACCTGTGACCTTTTCATTGAGAGTTTAAGGAACACATTCATCAAATGCCTCACCGACCTGCTGGCAGCTGGCTCACTTCCTCTCATATACAGCATACTTTTCTGTCTCACACACACAAACGCACACATACTTGCACTTCCATGTGTGAACCCATATACTGGTATGGCACGGCCAGCCAAGTCTTTTGCTGTAAGGCAATGTTATTCGACAATGCATTGCACTGACCGATCAAATATGTGCTAACCCACATTTCTGTAGAGGTGTAAGAAAATATCGAAAATGTTGAATATTGCAATATTATGTTTGTGATACTGTATCGATTCTCAAAAACTAGAGATGTTCTGATACCATTTTTTCCTCGCCCAATACCGATTTTGATACCTGAATTTGCGATATCGGCCAATACCGATTACCAATCCATTATTGTGATAGCGTGATTAACGTGATAAAATATATATATAGTTATTATTATTATTATTTAACAGCTGTTTACTACTGACCATGTATGGATGTGATATGATTACTATCTTTGCTGTACGGGCCAGAACTTTCTTTTATTATTCATTTTCACTTGTTGGATTTTCCACTGTGAAGTATTGCCAAATGGCTGACATGTTCCTCGCTCTGACTACTGTTACACTCTCCACTAGCACCACACTGTTGTTGTTTGCTATCGTCATGTGACAAACTACCTGCAATCAGTTCTTCTTCGCTGCTCTAAAACAGTAGTTGCCAGTGGCAGCCATGATACATCCAGGGCGACAGCACAGTGAAGGCTATTTTGGAGCGCTGAAGAAGAATTACTTTCTGGTTAAATACGTTTTTTGTTTTTACTGCATTAAAAAAATTGTTGTATCGGATTGATGCATAGACTGGCGTACTCACCCATACCCTATACCGAATTTTGGGCAATATCGGACGCATTTTCGTTATTGATATCGGAACAACTCTATCAAAAAGAGGACCGCGAAACTGTCAATTTTTTCATGCAAATATTAACTAAATACTTTATTTCATTTTCATTTCACGCACTTTCATTTGCAAAGAGAGACGCCCTCTCAGTGTATGTGCCCTCTCTAAGTAGTGCTATGATGTTGATGTTACAGGGACTAATTGCAGTACTGTTATAATTGCATAAAAAAGAAAAACATTTTTACTCAGATTTTATGCATATGGCGGTGTGACAGTTTTCCTAAAATTAGATTTGAAAAATTCCAATATATCACTTTGCTTACTGTATTGCAATATATTGAATCGTAACCCCTGTATCATGATACGTATCTTGTTGCCAGATTCTTGCCAATACACAGCCCTATACATTCCTGTAGTCCTGTGGTCTACCTTGCAATCTTGGTGGCAAAGGATATAATTATTGTTGCCATTGCATCTCTTTTGCCATTTGATAAGCCTTCAAACTCGTGGATGTATTACTCAAACTGGACTTCCTATAGATCTATTTCTCAATGCAGTGCTATTTTTGGACTGAACAGCCAGTAGGCACCAGCACAGTATGCAAACAGTGGCTACGCCCAGTCTGAAAACTCATTCAATGTGACAGTGCAGTAAAGATGTGGCCTCTTGTTCTGTTATAACTCCTATGGGACTCGTCAAGTAACAAGTAAAGTGGATAATTTTAGGATGTGAACAGTGGTCATGTAGCTCTCACCAAATTACATGTACAGATGAAAGGTCGGAGAGCCATCCCACTGATGAGCAAACCCCAAAACAAACAAAACCAGCAAGCAGCTGCTCTGTACATCATGACCGACAAAGCCTGGACAAAGTAGACTATAGCGGGCCGCCAGAGTCTAGGTAATTGTTGGGAAACACTGAATATGAATTTATATTAACTTTGAATAAACAAGCGACCAGTGCACTGTGCAGCAGCGAGGGTGGGGCTTCAGCGCTCTGCGGACTTAGTTGAGCCTCCATTCATTAAATCCATGCTCTACTATATTACCACAGTGGTTATGTCAAAGCAAACGACTAATACGCCTATTTGGAAATTACCTCCAGTAAGAGTATTTCACCGATGTCTCTGACAGTGAGTAACGCTAACACTGTGAGTTCATAAAGCCAGTGTGAAAACGAACTGGACCCAAACTAAAAGTCAGCAATGTGTCAGTTTTATCTGTTGGCCTGGACCAAATGAACCAAACTACAGGTGTGAAAGCACTCTAAAAAAGTCCCACATAGAGTCTTTCCTGGAATGGAAATGACCACGATTACACTGTATGTAGTGCATGCTGATTCAGTGAACCAGCCCCTAACTCCACTTAAACATGTCGTTTAAGGCAGTGGAAGAGGTCAAATTGATTAAAGTGTCCTCAAATATGTAGGATTGCTAAGCTGTGGTGGTCCTCGTCATTTAACATGGAAAACGCACCGTATCGCACAGTATTGACATTCTGCCTGAGGGCAAGACCGGGAAGGGTTGCTAGGAAAGCATTTTTGCTTCCAGTGAGGTCAAGGTTACAGACTGCATGCAGTGGCCGTAACACTCTCCACCCTCTGATAGCTAAGGCTGAGAGGAGGTGAGCCATGAGACGGAACAGTGCTCCGGAAGAAAGATAACACAGAAATCACTTTTAGAGCATAAGAGCAGGAATGTAGTTTTCTTTTGAGGAAGCAAGTGTTTGAATAAACATTTTAGTCCTTTGAGGGCTTGTTGTTGATGGTCAATCTGCCCTACGACTTGGCTAGGTTGAAGGAAACATCGTCATTTCGGTTAAGATTACTGCTTCGTTGAAGATAGGGGACCTTCGTTGTCTTAACAAAAATAATAACCACTTAGTTGGTTGGTTGGTTGGTTGGTTGGTTGGTTAGTGAACGACTGTGGTCATGATTAAAAGAAACCAGCGTTACTTGTTATTTGGAAACAGGAAACGAACTGCAATCCCCCATGTTATACTCTGACTTTTTGTGGACCCATCCATCTTACCTCTTCGTCGCTCTATAACCTGTCACCTGACTTCCTCCCTCTCACCCAGCAGACAACAATCAGCATTATAACAACTGCCAGAGGGCTTTGTCACTTGAACGTAAACATGTTGTGCTTGGGAATTTGCTGAAACGACTGATGCTCAACCTTTTTCATGGGAGGACATTCTCCTCTGATCGCCAATCTGTCGAGCTGGCAGAATATCTAAGAGGAGCTGAAATAAAAAGAGAACCTGCCTCTCTCTTAGCCTATACATGCTGTTAGGGATCAGAGATCCGTTCATCGCTAAAGGTGAAGTGAGATTTAGCAGCTTGTCCTGGAACATGTTTACCATACATCAGCGGCAACAGGATGGCAGAGTATGGTGAAAAGTGGTGGTAAAGCTTCACACAGCAGATGGCCGGGAAGACTGTCCCACCATCTGTGAATCAAGCCAGTGGTCATAGACAGGACGTTACCTCAGTGGAGAAGGATATAAGAGTGTGGAATCATTATCCTTCACAGGGGCAAGCAGGAATAGCGTGGGACTAACGGAGCAGAAGGGTTGCAAGTTCGGAGGTCAATGAGGGAAAAAACAGGGTTTCCAGCAGACATGATTTTAAGACAAGTGTCCTGTTTTTGGGGGGTGGGAGTTGGGGGAAGCAAACTCAGAGGAGCGGCTTGTCACTAAAATGAGAATAGTGCTGGTCCACCTTAAAGGTCAGCCCATCTTAAACGATGCTGAGTCGCAGTGGTCTCTAACTTTGGGGCTAACCCCTTCACTTTAATCAGCAGGTGGCAAACAATTTATAGGGTATGGTCTAGACCCGCTCTATATGAAAAGCATCTTGAGATAACTTCTGTTATGATTTGATGCTATATAAAAATAAGAAACAAGACACAGGAACTTGGCTTGGGTCTTCAGGAGTTGTAGCATTTACTCACCGACAGTCTAAACTGTACACACACTGAACCTGAATTTCTCTACTCTCCACCCCCAAATCCAACCTCCGCAGCTTTGGGGACAGAGCATTCTCCAGGGCAGCTCCCAAGCTCTGGGACTCACTCCCACAACCCATCAGAGACTCCGATTCCCTCACCATTTTCCAGGCCTGCCTCAAAACCCATCTTTTCTCCTCTGCTTACTTGTAGCCCCCTCCTCCCCCTACCCATTTGTCCGTGTGTATGCATGAGAGTGTGCCTGTGTATGTTGCCTGTCTTTGTCGTTCGTTTGTCTCACACCGTATTTCCCTTTATTATGTTAAGCGTCTTTGAGATTCTGAAAAGCGCTATATAAATCTAATCTATTATTATTATTATTATTATTATTACTGAACCGCTACCTTCACAGCTATAAAGTTATACTCACTGTCAGTCACACACTCACACTCTCTCTCTCTCTCTTGATCGCTAACGTTAGGCATACAGCGCTGATGCTTAGGCCCGGTGGTGAGTCAACTTCGGGCCGCCAGGCTTGCAATACACTGGCGGAAACTGGGTGCACCGTCTTCAGAACAGCCGATCTTTGGCTACGCTGTCACCTGATGTCACTGAAGAAAAATCAATTAGATACACTATATCATCACGACTCTTTTGGAGGATCCGCCCTTCATAGGACTGAATAAATTCATGGGCTATTTGCAGATTTTCAGTGCTAATACTGTGGGACCCAGTGAGCCTACAGAGTTTAGCTTAAAAGCTTAAAGACTGCTATGTCTTGTTCTTGTGATTAGTTCTCTGTGTAGGCTATATATACCTGTGTGTTTCCCATTCTTCCTTATTAGTTGGTAATCATTGTATCCCGGTGTTTGCAGCTGTTGTTTTGCTCCTCGTCTCTGCTCCTCGTGTTTCGAGCCAGCCAGTTCTGTTTTGCCTTCGTCTGCCCTTAACCAGTCCGATAAATAAATGATTTTCTTCAGTTCCCGTTGCCTTCCTGTTGCTTCTGCATTTGGGTCGACCTGCCCGCACAACCATGACACTGGGAATATATAGCAAGCGAGACTGAGGGTTTGTCTTAATGCAGTAAGATACAAGAGGACAAGTTGAGGCTGTAGGATCAACATGTCCACTTCTTGGGTGTCCATGGTGTCATTTTGATTTCCCTGCACAGCAAATGTTTCTTTTCCTCTCCTCTGTATGTCATAACACATTTCATGCTTGCCTGTTCCTATCCAAGTCTGCATCCTGATGAGCACAAAGGTGGAAGCAGCACTTCATATGAATTTTTGTGTTTGAAGTTGTTTTTGCGAATTCTTTTCTCTACAGTCGCATGTGCTTTGCAGCGCCGCCGTGCTGGCTGCAAGGCACTGCAGTAGTTTACTGACTAGCTGATGCTGTAATCCCAGATAATCTCTCTTTTGCACATTAACCATGGGATCCAATTTCTACCCTTGAGGGGTGGATCTCAAGGGGTTTAGGCAACCCTGCAGAGGTGGGAGGAAGAGATACTGTAGATACACAGTACAAATATCTCTTTATACTGTATACATGGATAGACGGGCACAAAAACATATGAGAGTGTTATCTGTTCATTCTAGCAACGAGTATTTTTAGAACAGATGGCTCTAAAGATAAGTCTGTCTCTTCTTATCGAGCACCAAGAAAGGTGAAAATAATTCTTAAAAGCTGTATGAAAAACATTTTGCAACAGTTTTTCACAGGACATGACTACATCTGATAAATTTATTTTATCTGGGACATGATACGTGTAACATCAGTGTTGTAGCTGAAAAAAATAAGTGACAGTCACAGTAGTTTAAACCTTGAAGCATTTGAGTGATGTAGTTGGTTGGTACGCTACATTATGTCATTATGGATAAAAGATAAATTGAACGTCACTTTTCACAAGTACAAGTGATATTTCACACAGCATTACAAATATGTTTGAAGATATTCTGTTCCTTATTATTATTATTAGAGCTGCAACGATTAGTCGATTAATCAGTTTGTCAATCGAAAGAAAATTAATCAGCAACTATTTTTAAAATCGGTTAATCATCAGTCATTTTTCAAGCAAAAATGCCAAACATTGGATGGTTCCAGTTTCTCAACAGAGACAATTGGCTGCTTTTTCCATCACCTTTTGCTCTTAGATATTGTTTCTCACAGTTTTCTGATGTTTTATAGACCAAACAATGATCAAATAAAGGAGAAAATAATCATTAATATATTGTTATTTTACAGTTGTATGACTTTTATTGACCTCTGTAAGAAAGAAGGATTGGGGTGATAGACAATGCCAGTGCTAATACAAAATGTAATACTTGCTTTAAGTTTATGAGTTGACTAATAACTTATATGTATCTGAGTTGACTAAATATACTGCCATCAACGACAGTTAAGACGCCAATATGTCAAAATTACAGAAGAATTTTTCTAGGCTAAATTTACAAATTACGCTAATTTACAAATGTCCTCATTTGAGAATTAATTTTAGAAGATAATAGGTAATATGCCTCTCCTTGCATACTCACAACTTACATAAAGTGTCTGCTCACTTGTCTGAAGGGCATCCAGCGAGCATTCAATTTGCTCCCAGACATCATAAACGGTTCGCTCTAGTTTCAGCTTCCTTTGGTCTTAATAGAGAGACTAACTAGTCCAGTCAGCCTCGTCTGATCTGACTCATGCTGTGATGCTCCTGAGGTAGTTTTTCGATTAGTGTAAGAGAGTGAGTGCTTAAAGGTCGCTAAAGGGAGATATTCAAAAAGTGGATACGAGTCCAATCAGCACTTACTTTTGAGTCTATATTGAAATGTTAATGCATTTCTGTCAAGACAAGTCAGATATGTTTATAATAGTTATGACAGTAGGATTGGTTTTGGTGGACTAGAAGTGCTTTTATGGCTTGTTGCTGCACATGCATTAGACTTGATCAGGAGGAGCACAGAATCCCACAGACAGCGACTGTGAAACTGGTGATGAGGAACACAGAAAAACGTGTTTCGAGCTTGACTTTATAATGTAATAAAGTCACTTATATGCCACCTCTTGTAGTTTATTTTACCATTATGTTCATCTGCCCCTCCACCACCCCACACTTTTCTTGTTCTAGTTTCACTTCAATTTCTATCATACTTGGGGATGGCGTCTCCTGGCTCGTGCATTTTGTTTTCCCATTTCGCAGTGACATGTGTCTGTTGGGTTCTGCTCTATATAACAGAATCCTGAGCTGCTACTTGGATTCATTGGGGAGTACCGACTGGAGCGGAGCCTATTCTGCCAATGTGTGCAACCATGTCTGCACTAAATTGGTTCTATTATCATCTGACATACTTGTTTCACACAGATGTTGAGAAGACATATATGTACGGAAAGTAATATATGATATCAAAGGGTAGATAGAAACTCAATTTAAGTTTTAGAGAGTGCTATAGACAACACGGGGTTGACAATTGAACAGTTATAGTAGCAAAACAGCAGAGCTGTGGTGAGAAGAAGCGCCATACTGTTTGGAAATGATGAATTGGCCCCTGGTAGGGCTAATCCATATCACAGAGACAACAGACAAGGAAGTAATAGAAAAGATAAAGAGGAAAGAGATTCTGAGCCTACATGAACTTTAAAAGTGTGGAAAGTAATAAAGCTGGATTGTGTTGAATGCTATACTGCTCAGTCTGATGTTATCAAAAGGTGAGTGAATCTCTAAAAACAGCACTCATGTTTAGCAGTTATGCTTGGATATATGTGATACTCTTATTCCTTCTGGTCAGAAAATCGCTACCTCTTCCAGTGTCAATGATCAGGTTTCCTACAGCATAGTTTCTGTTCAAAGTAATTACTGAATGATGAACAAGTTTTGGACTAATCAAGTGAAAATGTCTTTTACTGCAGAGATCCACAATGGTGAATGGCAATTATGTTATAAGCATTGCTAACAAAATGACCATGTTAATACCTTTTAACAGTGAAGTCATGCAGGACACACATACAGTACAGTATACACACAGCCCTATCACAAATAATATGGACTGAGGTAGACAACCTGGTCTCACAGGAAGGTGTATAGAGCACAACATTACAAGGACATGCCGCGTGTCATGAGGACACATGTTAGGCTTTTCGTGTGTCATTTGTATGGCACTTAAAAAATAATTACTGTAATGTCCGCAGTGAGGTTTAGGCAACAAAACCACTCACTTAGCTTGAGGCAAAACGTCATGGTTGGGCTTTTAAGTAAGTACGTAAACTCAGTAAAATATGTACGTAAACGTAACATAAGTACAGAAAACAGGTCACAAACGTCACTAACGTAGCTTACAAAACAAAACACCGGTCTCCTGGTTAAAAGTCCTGTGTTTGTTGGACCCATCCACCTCTCCTCCGACCCTGCCATAAGCAGTCTGTCTCAGTTTTTATTCTACATTACTAGCTCTGATCATAGCATATTTATGCAGATGCATTTATATTGCAGTCAGTACAGACTACATGGCATACAAATGACACGCCAAACACAAGAAAGATGTTCTTATTGCACGCTAAATACCTTGTGCATTATCATTCATACGCCTTTTCGTACGAACGGGCTGGAAGTAGAACAGGTCAAACTGAAGGAAGTGACAGACAGATTTGGTAATACCAGCCTTGGCTGCTGATTGTAGGGTATGGCCCATCATTTTCACCACAGTCCGTTTCATACTGACAGAGTTAAGTCCCTTGGAGAGGACGATGGTGATGACAAGTAATTCTGTAGAGCCGAGGACTTTGTAAGTGGGACTGTACGGCTTACTGTTCAAACTGTCAACAGTGACGATATGGACTTGTAAGACTGGCAGCAACCAAACTATCCATATATGAGCAGAGATTGTGGAAAGGCAAGCTGACGGACAGAGAAGGAAGGTTGTAGTTGGAGGTCTGGAGGCAGGAAGCTGCAATCCAGGATCAGCCCGGTCGGTGATTGGGAAACCTGGCCACATCCTGGGAAAGCTGGACCTTTGAAAACTGGAGGAAAAGCTAACAAGTTGTCAGTCAGGAAAAGAGCTAATTGGTTGAGAGACAGAAAGAAAGCTTTCTGGCTCATTAAAAGAAGAGGAATAATCTGGACAAAGGGGAGAGTGAGCTACATTAGGGGACAGAGACTGGACAGATGAGCCAGGGGATGGAGGTAGTGTTGGAAGGATTTATCAAAGCAGACGGAGAAGCTTTGGAAGAGCTGGCTGATTGAGAAGTAGCAGTATGAGACCTAAGAAACAAAGGGACCAGCACAGACAGGCTGTGAGGCAGAGAGAAAGACAGAGATTGACTGAGGAGCAGAAGAGTTACATAATGAGAAAACGGAGAGACCAACCTACTGGGAAACGGGGGTCGACCGGCTTGTTGACTGCAGAAGCTGCAGACTGGGTGATTGATTGTGTGAGAACTTCACAGGTCATCCTGTTCTTTTTTTCAAATTGTTCTGAGATACAGATTGTTTTCACGCTTGGCTGAAGCGGAAAGTTGGTGCATCGATAAAAACAAAACCCAACTAAGTGCAATAGAAACAGACTTGGCGAATAAACCATGATATTCATGAAGTCACTTGTCACTGAAGAGAAGAAAAATGGCTGCACACATATACATCAGATCTGTGTGGACTGATAAGACTGCGAACGTTCCTGAAATGAATACTTTAAACAAACAGCAGTGCAATGTTTCTGTCGTGGTTTCCACATGATTGTCCATTGAGATTTGACTGGAACTCTTTTAATTACATCATCTTGTTGCGCTCTCTTCTTCTGCAGTGGTTTAATGTCTCCTGACTAGAGAATTAGCACCACCTGCTGTTTATCTTGATTAAACCGACTCCTAATATTCACAAAGCAGTCATAGCGGTGGATGGCAGCAACCCGGTCTCACTCCCAACTCGTCATATGTCACCGATTAGGCAGCGCCCCTCGGCACCGGACACTGACACACAGAGGCACCCTTTCATTGACAGTATGTGACGAACCGGGCTTTCAACTAACTCCAATGTAAACCCACCCGCAGCGTTATTTGAGGGTTGGAACAAGTGGCATAGTATTAATGATGCCAGAGTCCCCTCAAGGCAGGCAGGAGGGACAAACAAACACAAGACTTTCAACAAGGAGGCTGATGTTCGTGTACTGTGTGAAACTAAAAGGAACGTCAGTCAGTCAGCCGTTAGTCACGGAACTAGTCAGTATCATCAGTCCCGTGAGTCGTTAATATCGTCAGCCCCATGAGTCACATGAGTTGCTAGTCAGTGAAGTTAACGTCAACCACGACCGTTTCGTAACAATAACTAAGTAGTTGTCTTGCCTAAACCTAACTTCTTGAGTAAACGAAAAAGTTTATTTTGAAAGGACCCTATGTATGTAACAAGCATATATTGAAACGCCATCCTCAGTCCATCCAAAAGGAACGCAAGAGGGGTACCCGTGCGTCGGTCTCCTATGTGGCAATATTTTACGAGTCGGGAGTGAGAATGTGTTGATGGTAAAAGTCGATTAATTTGCAGTCTTCTTTAGATTTTCTGGAAATCAGTTCAAATTTGTGCTACATTTGGATGGAAACTTGATTATTGTGTGCTGCCACTTTGTGTTTTTGCCACTCGTGACCACACACACTTATCCCCTGTTCCTCCATTTATCATGTATTACAATTTAGCTCTTACTTCTCTTTGTTTTTTCTATTTATGTTTGGTTGGTTTTGGATAGTGAAAAAGAAACTCTTACCTTTTTGCTTCTGTGGCAGACCAGCAGAGTGTGGATCCCAATATCATTTGTTATCATTTTGTTCATTTAAAACAAAGTGGGAGATGTCCCACTTAAGTCCCCACTTCACGATAACTTGAGGTCACACAAGTGTGCAAAATTACAATTATCTCAACAGCAAACACTATTTCATTTTAAAATACGCTTGCAGTCCATTATTTTGTCATTTGCAGCTAAATCTATTCCTTGATGAGTAAACCTGTTGACCTCATTACAACATGCCGTTCTATTAGCCAGAACATTTGACTTGCTAGCAGATTGGGTTAACGGTCAATGATGGAAATGGTCAAACATTCCCTAAATTATTTAAATTATATTTGGCGTTTAGCTCAGAGCTTTTTAAGATGCACTCAGAGACAGTGGAAGACGAAGAACGGAGAGTTAGCAATAGCAAGTAATTTTGAATGAGTAAGCGTTGATTGATGGAGTGAACATAAAGCACAAGCGAAAAGAAAGACCTAGGTCATATGAACGAGTGACAGGAGACATGAGTTGCTGTCACAAGGGCGAGAGGAGGGAGGAGTAATAAGTAGAGCAAGCAAGCAGTGGAGGATATAATGCAGTTTTCTCTGCCTGAGGGGCAAACATTTGTGCAGAACGTGTGAAAAAAATGAGACATAGTCAATACAACATGGGAGAGGGTCAAATGAAAAGAAATAAAGACACTTAGAAAAAGATTAAAGGCGCCCATGCAGCTTCAAAGCTGTGATTTATCCCCCACTACCAGGTCGCCTCCCGACTCACCGCCTGCCACAGAAACACAGTAAGCGCATGCACACATACAGTTTAATACGCTCTGTACAAATAAAATAATGTTACAGTGTGGCCTAACTTTACCTTGTTTTGTTGTTCCTCTCTGTTATAAGCTTGTTGCACTAATATAGGACATCATTCATAAAAGCCACACTAATGCTAATATTATGTGGCTAATGCGACATGTTTTTTCCGGAATGAGGTCAATTTTTCTGATCTTTTCTCACCGTGAATAAAGGCATCAACTAATCAAGTTGTGTGGAACCGGTTGACGCCTATATTTATGAAGCAAGGAGAAAAAAAATGAAAAATTCAAAAAAAAAAAAAAAATTGAAAATAGAAAAAAAAGAAAAGAAAATGAAAAATTCAAAAACAAAAAAATTGAAAATAAAAAAAATTAAAAAAAAGAAAAATTGAAAAAAAAGAAAATGGAAAATAGAAGAAAAAAAAGAAAAAAAAATGGAAAATGAAAAAAAAGGAGGCTCCATAGTCTGAACCAGGAGAGCAAACTTTATTACTCCCTTCAACCTTGACAAAGTCAGGGCAGACCAGATCCACTCCTTCTATTCTTACCTTTCACAATAAAAGCCTCAGACATATTATATTCGCAAAAGAGCATTTCGCATTTTCGTGTTGTTTATTTGTCACGCCTTTGTAATAAAGTCTGCCGTCTTGGTTCGGACTAAGGAGCCTCCATGTTGTTGTTTCATAAATATAAGCAAAACTCAATTGTTCCACACAACATGATTGGTTGATGCCTTTTGTTCACGGTGCTGCGTAATATTTGAATTCTGTGTGAAAGTACTCACTGTTTGTAAAAGCCTTTAGATAAAAAGCAATATTTAAGGCTCACACCTCCGCAGTCTTCAGTCACTTTATGGTTCAGCCCCTCGCCATATAGCAGAAAAAAAGATCAGAAGGTTATTTATGTTATCTAAACTCTAGCCAACAGTAATTTGTACATGCAATTTGAATGAAGCAAAAGCTTATAGTGCAGCCGCACAACTTTTCAGTGCTTAAAGCTGTCAGAAGATACAAGGAATGTGCTTGATGTGCACAAACTCAATACGGCCCTGGGGCTTGCATGGATGACGGAATTTATCTGTAAAGAGGCAGCACATACTTTATGGCATTGTCTACCAGAGCACATACAGTATAGCGAGGTATACAGTATAGCGGGGTATTCAATTAAAACTGAAAGACGTCCAGTTAGAGAAAATTACCTCAAACAAATGTCCGGAACATGATAATGTCTATAATTTGCGTTATGATTCAGTGCCATATATATTGACGTTGCGGCTTAGATCGTTTATTTTCTGTGCCCTCAGTTTTGAGTGTAAAACTTCTTTTAACAGGATAAAGAGAGGTGTTGTGGTGTTATGTGGGATGCTGTAAAACGAGCATCATTAACTGTCTCGGAGCCAGATAAAATGAATGATTCATGATTGATATGTTATTCAATAGCTTAATTTATATACAAGTAATATTCAAACTGTACAATACAATTTGATAGTATTTCCCATCTTTGCTGAGCAAGAGTTTTGTGTGAAAGGAATTAAAGGCCTGTCTCTAATATACGCCAGTTGAGTTCAGGGATTGAAGCAAATAAAAGCCCGGGCTATTAATTGCATTTTTATGGTATGTTTGGTCAAAAGACTCGTGTTTTGTCTCGTAGTGGCGCTGTCCCTGTTTTCAATGTCTACTTTCTCTTTTTAGCAATTGGTCTGTGGCTAAATCTGTTTAACATGGTTATTGCCTGCAGTAGTTTGCTTAACTAGATCTGCACTCCGTCAGCAGCTCACTTATTTTAAATTAAAAAAAGTATCATTATCATCATTATGACATATTACCCATTATTATGCCAATACCCATTATCTCACAATGGCATTAATCGGTCTCTATCTATATATGTGTGAAGGGCAATAATAGGAAGAACATTAAAAACACAAAGAGAGTTATACAGAGTGAGACGGCCCACCCTCTCTGTAGTATTTGAGGTGCAGGCTCATGTATGTACTGCATGAATTAGCTGTTAGTGAGTGTATTTGTAGAGGCGGAGGCATTTCCCTTGCTTGTTTACCGCAGCCCAAGGTCACTGTTATCGCTTTGTTACGTTGTAATACTCAATTAGTCATTAATCAGTTCGTTTCAGTCGGCTGAGCAGATAAACTGCTTCCGTGGGATTTGACTCAAACTGACACTCTTCATAGCCAAAGTATGTGGCACGTGGAAGGAACCAGGCCTTCATTTCGAGTTGATGTGAAATGATGATTCATTTTATATATTCAAAATTCACTCAACTTAACTAACTAACTTCCCAGTTTCTTCTTCTACAGCAGCCTTCCCGTGCGCTTGCTGTAGATTGATCCACAGCACCCACTACAGTGTGTGTCGGAGATCAATGGCGACTTCTGCACAGACGAGAACTCAGCTGGCGCAAGTATGTACACATAAAATGTTGTGGACAGTGCGCACACACCCAACGAGGAGGTCGGCACACAGAGCATGCTGGAGCCGTCCGTCTCGTTTACCATTGCTCTAACTAAACTGCATGTTAAAGCTGCATTAAAGCCCAGCCTCCTCTTGGTTTCATATCAGCTTGTTCTCCTGATGGAAGAAAATTTTAATTTGCCCGATTGCCCATTTTGCCGTTGTGTAATATTATTCTACTTTCCTGCTTGTTGTCAGCTTGTGTTTAGCCTGCTACCTACCTGTTATTTCCTGCCTCAGAGCTTTGCATGAGTCTGGCTGCCTGTTGCCAACTGTTCCTATTTTTGTGTCCTTTGTCACAAGTAAACTCCCTAAGCCTTCATGCAGTTGCTGCTGTCTGTCTGAATGGTAGTAATGAATGTAGGAGTGAATCAAAACATACTGCAATGACTCCTACTGCAATATCGCACACGCTCTATGTCTATGTTAGACAGCGTACACAAGTAATTTGAAAAAGTGGAGTGATGAAAGATGGTGAAAGATATTCAGATAGATGCATTCATTCTTTGTGTTCCCACATATATCATTGTGACAACCATGTGAAGTCACATGGGTTATTCAATAACTTCCTCATGACAGCATCCTAGAAGTGCACCTGTATGTGTCCCTGCTGGACCATGCAGCTACAAGAGAAACGAGGATGATTGTTTAGTTACAGTTCAACGTGTTCCGACATGTGACACTCCTCCTCTCTTTCTTCCCAACAAAACAATTCTCACACCTTTCTTTTATTTTTCTCCTGGCTTTCATGCAATAAAACACATGGAGTCCTGACCCATATATCAAAAGGGTTGCGTTCACTAACTCAAGAATTAGAGAAAGAGAGTGAGGGAAAGAAAGAGGTAGAGAATGTGGAATGTGATACATACAGGAATGAGATGATGATGATGATGGTTGTGTATAATTATAGATCTATAAATGCACACAGAGCCCTTTAAAGGCTGCCCTATAATCTTTGAGGTTAACTGTGCCCCTGTTGAGACAACCATAGGGCATAGGTATAATATACATCATAGGCTCAAATAGCTCATGACACTATACAGATTGAAATAGCTAACACTGTTATTCAAAACCTTGCAATGTGTCAGCTGCCATATTGTTATTTTCATCAGCGATACGCTCAGTGTAAAATAAATGGGATTCTATGAAACTAAAGAGAACAAAAATTAGTGGACAGAAAGTAGGTTGTCTTTCTCAGTTAAATTTACAAAAAAAAAAAATACAACAATGGACTCACTAGGACAAGTTTAACAATAATAAACATGAATCCTAATCAGTCCCGGCGGCATGGAGGGGCACTTGGGGGTCTGGGCCCACCCACTGAGTCGTCTGTGCCCACCCTGGACGAGCCCGAGGACGGACTAGTTAGATATCATGGTTGTTACACGCACAGTGTTAACAATTTAGCGATTTTTCAGACCCTCTCCTTTGGCAGCAGTGTGTCTCCCTCCCTCTCCTCTTCACCATGAGAATGCAGGAGTGAGTTACTATGGTTACGGGAATCGGTGTCTCCAGGTCATTTTGCCGGAGCTTCACCCTGACCGTTTTGAGTGTAGCGCCGAAAATAATTTTAAATGTAAGCCAATGTGAAGCTTGAATGTGAGATACTCCTTATGACATAAAAGCCTGTCAAAATAAATGCAGGTCTAAAAACTAACTCTCTCTCTGTGTGTGTGTGTGTGTGTGTGTGCGTGTGCATGCGTGCGTGCGTGCGTGCGTGTGTGAGTGAGTGTGGGATGGTGTCTGGTGGTCAACAACAAACACAAGGCTTTCATTCAGGAGGCCGCTGTCCGTGTCCCATGCGTTAAGTTTCACTTTCACTTTACAAGCATAGCAATTTTAAGCCCAATCATGATGTCATGATCATGATCACGTGTTTACTGCGACCATAAAGTGACACCGAGGGGTCTGACAAAGCGCCAGTATGTGACGAGTAGGGATGAGAACGTGCTGATTTACTTGCGTCACTGCTGGTCTGAAATTGCGTTCACATCTTGGCAGCGTCCTAGAAAATAGCTGCAATCCATTTCCTAGGCTGCAGCCCAGGTGACCTGCTAAATATATGTACTGTCAATGACTTCACCTATGTTGTTTCCAGATCAGTGGAAATTCAACCTGCTGCTTCCCAGGAAATGGAATACAGCCTTCAGGCGACACGTATATGCTGGGAGGATGTGCTTATGATTGCATAATCAGCGTGATCAATACAGTACACTCATTTGCCGGTGGCGCCTATCATGTTTACATTGGGCCTGCTCACGGAAATCAAAATGCCTGTCCATGATTTCATGCCTGCTGCCGGGTCCTGATCCTAATCCTAGTTATGACTTTGATGAGGTTGAAAATATATATATTTATACGCATATGACCGACCACAGTGTTGTTGTTTTGAGCCATACGCATGGAAGAGACTGGGGACAGACAAGAATAACGAGAAATTACGTCCAGCGGAGAGAAGTTGAGTAATGCTGTGAGGAGAACTACCTGCACAAAACGTACCCAAGCATCTAGCGCCGTTCCTTTCCCATTTAGGAAAACTGTGGACTTGATATGCTGACAGGCTATAATTTGTGCAGCCTGCACAAACACAATAATTTGCCATGGCAACGTGAAAAAGACTGACTGCAGTGTATGACAACCACTCAAAATCACTACCGCCTATTGCATTGTGCCTTGTGGGAAGACTCCCTTATTGCCCAAGGTAAAGGTGTGGGTGTACATTTTTTTTGGGGTGGTCCCTGCTGTTCTGCCTGGAACACTACTGCCTAAATTTAAATTAATTTTACTGCATTGTATGACTACTGCAAACATTACATTTAATTTTAAATACAATTTTTAATAGTAATGTTTAGACACTTGCGCTGGACAAAACGGACATCTGCAGGGCAGATAATTCACAAACCAGTGTTTAAATGCTACTTTACTTATTTATTCTGTTTGTTTGACTGCTGTACTATCTGGCACTTGTACAAATGAAATAGTCAGTAGCCCGATGACAGCAGATTGAATTGAAACAGCTTGTTTAGTTGTTGAATATCAGGTGTTTTGACCATCTTGCTTTTCTCCAAATTATTTCACCAACTCCCTGAGTATCATTTAACTCATTCACTCAGTCATCTATGCCTACATGACAAAATCATTTCATATCTAGGCAACATTGTTACCCTGCCTTTTCTAATTAGCATATTGACATGTACTGGAAACATTAGATTAGCCATGTTCTCTTGCAAAAATGTCAGAATGCACCAGTAGCAGATATCACAGATATGTATTCAGGGTTTGCTGAGCTACATTACACCTGGGCCACACTGCCTGCATGAGCAGCACGTGTGCATCGCAGAACCTCTCGCCTTTTATTTCGGCACCCATGTTAACAGATTTTTGGAGCAATGGACCTTTTCGGGATAACGGGCTGTCAGACAAATGGGCTTTTGGTCCAATGGGACATTTTTTTAACTATTTGGGTTTTGGAATAATGGTCAGTCCCCAAATAAAGAGCCAAGTCCACAACTGGGGGGGGCATGATGGTCGTATGTGGTCGATATATGGCTGACATGCTGACCAAATGCTGGCATTATCCCAGAATTTAACCAAAACTACACAAGGCTACACTTTCTTGTGGACCATTCACTCCAGATGTGCACACTGGCTAGATTTACTAAACCATGTGTGCCTTCTTTTACATGCACTTTGCACACAGAGGTGTGTGTGTGTGTTATTTATCAAACGGCACACTAGTCTGAAAGTGCCGTTTATCATCCGAGGCTCTGCTTACATGTGATCAGTGAAATGTGCCTTTACCCTTCATGCATATGCATTCAAGGGAGGATCATGATGATGATGCATGATGATGACCTTGATGACGAGGAAGGTGGAATTAACAATCATGAAGGAGAGATACATACTGTATAGTGTACACTGCTTTATTTACTGGTACCATAAATGTAATGGCTGGTCTATTCATTTAATAAAAATGTGTAAACTGTGATGCTGGTGAGGGAGTGGTCAACAGATACTGCATTTTAGTGGTGGATTCTACTTAATATGTCTACTCCACTACATTTCAGGGGCAAATATTGTACTTTTTACTCCATTTGTCTGACAGCTGTAGTTACTAGTTTTACTTTTTAGATTACAATTTTTCACACCCTTCCTGTCCAGCCAAAACCTCCACATTTGGTGATTTTGAATTAGAATTTTTCTGATAAACTGAAGGATTAAAGCGTGATTTACGCTTGCCGCATCCACGAGGGTCGCGAGTGTCCGCACGGCCAAAGTGACGGCACACCATCAGACACGGCCCTTTGCTGGGGTTCCGTTCAGCAGGTTTTCGCCTCATCGGGCACATCCAAATTGTTCTGACTATGAGGACACGGATGGGCGGACAAAATGGAGAACTTTGAGGCGCTTTGAGAATGTCTGTTTACCATAAGGAGAAATCCATAAAAGATCCAAACGTCAAGTTAACCCAAAAAGCCATCATATATAATAGAAAAACACTGACAAGGACCATTGTTCTGCATACCTTAATGAGTACTTTTACTTTAAGTAAATGTTGTTAATAACACGTTCATACTTTTACACAAGTCAGGTTTTGAATGCATGGCCTTTATTTGTAGTGGAGTATTTTCACAGTGTAGAAAACAAGAGAAAATAGACACGTGCTTTCCCTTGAAAACACATGATGAACTTGCTGCACCACAGTCAACCCATGATTTATACTTTAGCTTGAGGCGTGTTGATCTAATGACCTGGCTTTCTCCTAATATTTGGAGCAGCTCTGGCAACAATAGTGTGTGTCCTTGTCAACTCAGAGTACTACAAAAGGCAACTCTTATTTTTCAATACAAGCGTGTGCATATCTGCATCATTTATGCATTTGGTGTGTGCTCACACATGCAGTGTGTAAAGTGGTCACTTCAAACTGACACATCACTGATGTCTTTTAAGTGGCCACACTGGACCTCAAGGCACAGCAGAGATGGCCAGTGGGGGATGAGAGGAGGGTGGTCTGTCTCAGCTGGATTCCTCTTCACTGTGTCAAAAGGCACACAACAATGCCTTAACCCCTGTTAAGTCACAGAAGTAACTCCTCTTCAGAAGAGGGGATTTTCTGTGGAAATCAAACCGTTTCTGTTTAAGGAATAAGTTGCGTGACTCCTCTTCAATGTCTTTAAGCAAATGTTTTCGGCCTGGTGGAATGAACACAGTGGAGAGGAGTCTGTTTCTCAGTTTATTTAGATGGACTTGCACTGCTTCTGCTCATGCTGGTTCACTGTATGCGCACTTTGAGAATTACAAATGACTAATTCAATATATTAAACAATAGAGATGTCCCGAGGGGTATTGAGGCCTATCCGGTCATATTTATTTAATGGCACGTTATCGGCTTAAGTAAAGCAGATCAAAATCTGATCCTTTCTTTATTCAACTCAACTGTGTTTCATCCAACTCAGCAGCTGCCACACTGCACTTCTTCACGACAGCTAGCATTAACAATGTTTCATGAGTAACTTGTGGGACAATGACAGGACAACATTAAACTGGTCTGTTGTCAGTTTAAAGTGCTCTCTGCAAGCTGAGCTCTTTTGTTAGGGAAGACCCTCCACTCTCCACCTCTACAATGTGAGAGTCAACTTCATAGTTTAGAAACAGGATATTTGGATCATGGAAAATAAGGTGTGCCAAATTGAGTAGGCTACGACTGTTATTTATTTCAATGTGTCAGATATTTAATAAACATTTGGGTGAATATTGGCAGACACCCAATTTTTAAGGACTAAGACGGGGATTGGGGCCAAAAAAACTTGATTGGCACTTCCCTTTTAAACAAAACAGCTGGCCAAAACCCAACTTTGTACATTGTACTAAAAATTATGGTAAGTATAGCCAGAGTGTCCCTGATCATTTCATAAATCAAAATAAGGCTGTCAATCGTTTAAAATATTTAATCGTGATTAAAACAAATCACAGGTTCTGCATTTAGCATAAAAAATATGCTCAAATCACAACATGGTGAACTGCAGCCCAACAGGCAACAACAGCTGTCAGTGTGTCAGTGTGCTGACTTGACTATGACTTGCCCCAAACTGCATGTGATTATCATAAAGTGGGCATGTCTGTAAAGGGGAGACTCGTGGGTACCCATAGAACCCATTTTCATTCACATATGTTGAGGTCAAAGGTCAAGGGACCCCTTTGAAAATGGCCATGACCGTTTTTCCTCACCAAAATTTAGCGCAAGTTTGCGACAAGCTGGTATGACATGGTTGGTAACAATGGATTCTTTAGGTTTTCTAGTTTCATATGATGCCACTATTTCCACTCTATTTCCACTCTAGCTTTCAAACTGAGCCCGCTACAACCTCCGAAAGATTGATTGTGCTAATTCGTTAAAGAAATTAGTGGCGTTAAAATGAATTTGCGTTAACGCGTTCTTATCGCGTTAACTTTCACATCCCCAATCAAAATCTTTTGCAAAGTTTTCTCATTGGTCTCTTAACATGACTTTTACATTTTTATGTCAGTTAAAGGTGCAAAATGCAAGATTGGGAACATTTCTATTGCCTCTGCACGACTCTCAACATGACAACGGCTGAGCCCGCAGCTCACAGCTAATGGTGCTAACAGTGCTGACAGTGAAAACAATGGCAAAAGTGCTGAAAGAGCTAACAGTGTTAACCTGAGGGGGAACCGGAGGGTGGGTGCTATACATCCGTAACAGCGCCGTTGGTCGGGACAATCAGCTGTAACTGCCGTATGAGAGAGCCATGCGAGAACATGCACTAAAAGCACGGCAATGTCAACAAAGCAAGGAGAAGCTCTGATTATAACACACAGAGAGAGAG
>CAKAOI010027015.1:0-14722 GCA_916701655.1 Sebastiscus albofasciatus
AAAAAAGTCTGAAAAATGTCTGGAGACAAAAGTCTGAAAAATGTCTGAAAAGTGTGAAAAATATATTAAAAAAAAAAGTCAGAAAAATATTAAAAAAAAAAATAGGCTGAAAAATATTCGAGAAAAAACAGTCTGAAAAATATTCGAAAAAGTATTCGAAAAAAAAGTCAAAAAAAAAAAATCTGAAAAATGTAAAAAAAAAAAAAAAGTCTGAAAAATGTCCGAAAAAAATCCGAAAAATGTTCGGTAAAAAAAGGCTAAAAAATGTCCGGTAAAAAAGTTAAAAAAAATAAATAAATAACAAATTTTTTATCAGACATTTTTATTTTTATTTTTTTTGGGGGGGGGACTTTTTCATCGGACATTTTTCAGATTTTTTTTTTCTTTTTTTTGGACTTTGTCATCGGACATTTTTCAAATTTTTTTTTTGAAGGATCCTACCCCAGTAATTTTTTGATAAACTAGCTTTATGTTGACATTTTTTATGCCCTCTGACACCTTATTTACGTGCAAAGTACATGTCCTAATCAAATGAAAAACTGTTGTTTACTTTCCAGATTAATTATGATTTGTAATGCTTCCACACGCATCATTTAATGATATAAATTTGATACTAAGTCTTCCACCCTTGTCAAATGCAAGGACAAGTCTGGACATTAAAGAGAAGAGAAAAAAAACAACTCAGAAACAAAATTATTTCTGTTTCTGTTTTCTTTGTATTCTTTCTGTATAATCCCCCCTTAATGTCAATCTGCAGGTAGTTTCTGGGACCCTCAGTCTTCTCAGACGTTGGTTCTGGGCACGCCCAGTAGCCCCGTCACCAAAATGGTTCCTGTGGGAGGAAAGCTTTGGTGTGGCTCACAGAACAGAGTCCTTATTATCAACACAACTACACTGGTACAAGAGGTAGGTGAAAGGATGGACAGATGTGTGTACGGCTGAATAAATGACGAGGCAGTGTGACATTTCTCCTCTCTCTCTCTCTCTCTCTCTCTCTCTCTCTCTCTCTCTCTCTCTCTCTCTCTCTCTCTCTCTCTCTCTCTCTCTCTCTCTCTCTCAGCACTGGTTCCAGGTGGGCACAGACAGCAGTCGATGCGTGACTTGCATGGTGGCGTACGGTCAGGGCGTGTGGTTGGCGTTGCAGGGCAGTGCGCAGGTCAAACTGTACCACGCTCAGACCTTGGAGAGCCTGACAGAGGTGGACGTTGCGCCTGCTGTGCATAAGATGCTTGCAGGTAAACATGCATGCGCAGGTTTTTAAAGTGACATACATTATTTTATTCTGGACAGCAGCTCATATGCAGGGGCTTTTTTTTCCTTAATTCTTCTCTCTTTAATTCACATTTTAAAATGTCCTCTCAATTCTTCCTAAATTCTCTCACCTTTACTCCTCCCTTCATCCTCACCTCTGCTCCTCCCCTGACCTCCATCCCGTTCTCTCTTTTCTTTCTCTCCATTCAGGTGCAGACGCGATCATCAGACAGCACAAAGCCGCCTGTCTGAGAATCACAGCATTGCTGGCCTGTAAGGATCTGCTGTGGATCGGCACCAGTGCAGGTAAAACACACACTTTTTAGTCTAAGAAATACAAAAATACAGTAACCTGATATTTAAACTGAATTACCTGAATCAGTTGTGGGTAGCGATCATATGCTACATGTAATATATTGTGTTTATTTTTGCAATGGCAGAATTTGGGAATTTTTGCAGGAAGCACATTTTAAGATACTGTTCTTCCACAGGGGTGGTCCTTACGCTGGGGATCCCAGCGGTGAGCTCAGGAACTGGTGCTGGGACACTGAAATCTCCCCAGGTGCCGATGGGCTCGGCTCACGGACACACGGGCCACGTTCGGTTCCTGACGTCAATCGAACTACCGGAAGGCTTTGACATGAACTTCCCTCATCCGGCAACTGACCCCACAGGTAGTTATTTTTTATTTTTATTGTTTCTTATTTATGTGCATTCTGATCCACTTCTACTACCTCCCCTTAACCTTTAACCCTACCTCCCTGTTTTCTAGGCCACCAATCCCAGAGCAGCAGCACAGTTGACGGGAACCTCCAAAGGCGTGACTCTGCGCGTCGCCGAGCCTCTGCCCACATCCCTACAAAAACCAACCATCTAGTAATTTCCGGCGGCGACGGCTATGAGGACTTCAGACTGACCAATAGCAGTGAAACAGTCGGACGGGACGACAGCACCAACCATCTTTTGCTTTGGAAGGTCTGAGACAATAGATCCCGGTTTGAACAACCCGCCCCAACCTCCCCTCTAGCTGAGAACGGCGCACAAGCTCCTGTCCTTTTCCCCCCACCGGACTCCTCACTTTTCGGTGTTGCTGTTTTGGTCTTCTGCTCAGTCCACCAGTCTCTATGTGCAGAATATGGCTGTCAACTCCCTCCTGGACTTACTAATGAATATGATCACTTCAAAGCCAGTTTTTCTTGTGTTAATGTTTCTGATGGTGTGCGTTGTTCCTCACTGAGTGGTGTCTGTGCGTGTGTATTTCGTTTTTTAGTCTTTAGTGAAGGAGACAGAAGAAGACGGAGAATGGGAAAATTCAAATTTTCACACATGGATGTATGTTTAGACTGAAGATAAGTGAAGAAGAGACGGACAGAAGAGGACTTTGCACAGGAGGTTGAAGGAGGACATTTAAGTGAAGCATGTATTTGTCCTTTGGTATTTTCTCTGCTTTTTATTTTTTTTTGGACTTGGACATCAACCCTTTACTCCAACATCACTTCATCTTAGCCTGAACCGCACACACAATGCCTCCTGATGATCAGAGGTAAATGTCATGTACAAACATATGAGTGGAAACTAAGTAAATCACAGACTATAGTTTGGATGGATATTCAGAATTTGCGTTCATTTCTGCAGCTAGAGCGGTTCACTTGACGTCTGTGAGCTTTTAAAGGAGTAAAAGTATCCTTGTCATCTGGACAACGACCCCTAACGGCAGATCTGAGATGAGATATTTCTGGTTCTAGTTTGGTTGTAATAATATCTACTCCACGATCACTGCTTATGGATGTGAGACTGCTAAAATCATCTTTTCTCCTGTAGAGGGAGATCATTAAAGTGCAATATGTGGCAAGGGTATCTAGCAAGACACATGCACACAGTCACACACACACACACATTAATACACAGCCTCCACTCACTGAATCGGTTTGTGAAAAACATAAATGTGCGTTTTTCCACTTTGTATCAGATTTTCTTATTTAATTTTTGTTGTCAGTTTAAGATGACATGAACGTAGATGATGCCCGCTACTGGAGTAGAAAAAGAAGTGCATTGGAGACATTCCTCCTTAACAATGACTATGCCAAAGCCTTGTATGTGTTACAGTTTTGCCATGAAATTTCAGTTTGTTGAGCGGAAATCAGGAGCCGATGTTACTGACTTCTATGACGCTATAGGCTGTGGTAGCAGGTAGTTATGTACAGTATTTATGGTTTTGATTTTAGCGCCTTCTTTTACAGCACTTAATTTATAGAAAATGTAGCTTTCACTTTTTTGTTTTTGAGTTGAAGAACAAGGAGGCCCTGGCTTTGATAAGCAGAATAGATAAATGGGCGTACAGTAGTTTGGTTCAGGCACACACAGCAGGGGTGTAACGATACAGTCCACATATGGTTCAGTACGATACACAATACAGGCTTCTTGTTTCGGAGTTGTACGACTCCCCAAACGTAGAGAAACAGATCCAGAAAGGAGAAGGTCTGGTAGTTTTTTGACATGTACTCATCTATTGGCCGTTTGTGGCCGGTCTCTGAACGCAGCTCGATCCTTATTTTGAACCAACAGCGAACACAGTCACTCCGTCGCCTGTTTGTTTCCTTAATATTTCAATTATTTGTCAGCTCTACGTGTACTTATTGTGGCACAGGAAATATAGCGCTAAGATGTATTGTTACACCCCTAATGCACAAACACTGATTTCAGTATTGATTGTTGGTTGGAGAACAAGATGCATGTAGTTTGTTTGTGAGACGAGAGAGAACCCAAGATACAAAGTAGGTCAGAAGGACAAATGCTGAGCATCTGCACGTGCCTTCAGAAGACTAAAGGTTAAGCCATTAAACACACGCACACACACACACACACACACAGTGAAAAGTCAGCTCTCACTCACACTGCAACAGATGTATGAGGGAAGTGACTCTGACTTGTCCTTGCACACACTCACATCTTAGCCTCTGGCTTTGGGGGTTAAGCAGCGATTGTCTTTGATCCCTCCAAGCCTCGAAAACCCTCATTGCTCTTCGCCAGCCATCTGGGACTTCACCTCAGCTTTCCCACTTCCCAAACGCATCCACATTATAAGTTAACTCTCCCACTGTGAGAGCAGCTAACAGTTAAGAGGATTGGTTGGTTATTGTGATAGCTCCTAACTAGCTAGTGAGCTCTTGGCCTCTGTAAGTGTAAAAGCCCTGTGTATGTGTGTGTGTGTGCATCATCCTCCACAAGTGCTCTGTTATTCAGTTAAAGTATTAAAAGGACCTTGTTTGTGATTTTCTGCCCACAATTGAGGCAAAATTACATGTTGTGGTAGCACGTGAAGAATACAGCAGAGCAAAGTTTGAGAATTTTAGGAAATATTTTAGGGTCGTGTCTAGAAGGTAACCCACGAGTTGGGAAAGCTTAATGGTTTAAGTTAGGCATTGACCTTGAATAGTTAAGGTTAAGATAGGTCGTCGGACAGTGAGTTTCACGGGAGTTTTGCAAGTTTTTGCCAGCTTTCGCGATTTGTGGGTTACCTTCTAGACACAACCGTGTTTCAGGACTAGTTCAACATTTTAGGAAACACTTAATTCGACACAAAATTCCTCTCTTGTTGGGAAGATTGACACCACTCTTATGTCCATCCATCCATCTTCAACCGCTTATCCGGGTTCGGGTCGCGGGGGCAACAGCTCCAGCAGGGGACCCCAAACTTCCCTTTCCCGGGCCACATTAACCTCTTATGTCTGTACGGTAAATATTTTAACATACAGCCAGAAGCCAGTTAGCTTAGCTTAGCATAAAGACTGGAAATAGGGGGAAATGGCTAGCCTGGCTTTGTCCAACGATACAAAAACAATCTGCCTAAATGCTCTAAAGCTCACTGATCAACACGTTATATCTTGCTTGTCTATTTCATATAAAAAGTGTAAAACTACAGCGTGTCATTTTTTACATGTTGTGCTCAATTGATAAATAAGATATAATGTGTTCATTTGTTAGCTTTAGGTGGATCTTTTTTTGCTAGATTGCTGGCTGTTTCCGTTGTTGTCTTTGTGATAAGCTAAGCTAACGCACCGCCGCTGACTCATATTTAATGAAACCAACGTAAGAGTCTAATCTTCTCATCCAACTCAAAGCAAAAATGTTATTTCCCAAAATGTTCAATTATTCCTTTAACATCCTCTGATGTTAAGGTAGCAGATATGAGTGTTTCTTTATGTTCTGTATGATTCACAACAACATTAATATTTGTGTTCTCAGTGCCAAGAGCTACAGTACCAAGTCACCCATGGAAATGCTGTATATCTATGCTGGCTGTAGAGCAGTGGAGAGCTCCCTGCAGAGTGGAGTTGATATATACTTTCTGTGAAACAGTGATGGTGTGTTTAGCGGAACATGTGTGTGCTATCTCTGCTGGTACCAGCGCTTTTGGAGCTTTTTAAAACTGTGAGTTGGGCAGCAAAAAGGGTCACGGCCCCTCGATGGATAGTCCACACTTTACTCAATCCTTAGTGTTTTCAATCTCTGGGTAAAACATAATCACTTAGTATCCTGGGCTGAAATCGCTGCCATGGTTGGTGTCAGTAACTTTTAAATTCAGCTGATTCAGAAAGTTTCTTTAAAATCAGATAAATATTTGCCTTAAGAATATATTTTTACGTTTTCCTTGGTACTGTAGTTGCACAAGAAATAACGACTGAATAATCACATTTTCCGCGGTTGCATTTTAGGTTTTGAGCCCAGTGTAATGACTCTCTTCATTTTACAGACATACAAGCGTGCACACAAACACACCGCATCTTTGATATGAAGTAATGCTAATTTGATTGAGAGAATGCAGCATGTTGTGTAATATTTCATTTTCACCATCACATCAAACTCATCCTATCATCACTGTAACTCTCGGTAAACTTGTTAGTAACCTCCTCATGCCGGTATGTGAAAGAAGTCTTTATTGTTGTAAATATTGGTATATATTGCCTTTTTTTCTGTAAATAGTGCACCCACGGTCCTCAATTGTTGATATGAATCTAATGGCATATTTTTATATATTTGTGTAAGGTTTGTTTTTGTTTGTATTTTTCCCCCCTTCCTCCTCCTCCTCTCTGGCATGCGCTGTCAGTGACGTTTAAATTATAACTGTCATCCAAAAGAAGACTAGATGGCCTCTTTTGTTGCCAGGGCGACTGACCGAAAGAGTTTTGGCATTGATGTTTTCATTCGTAGCCACGCTAGCTCTGAAACGTATACATGTTTGCGTTGTTACGGACGTCTACAGGAAGGAAAACAACCCGGTCACAACTCTTGTTTATCGCCGTCTCTGGTTGCAGTTGTCATGGTTACAGTCTATCAGAGTTACGTCCTGTATGTGGCTGTTCTCGTTTTGTCACTGTGGGTTCCTCTTTGTAATTAAATCAGTTCACTGGTGCAGTTTGTGTCTGTTCTTTCTTCAGCTGAGTGAGGTGTGGGGCTCTTAAAATGTGGTGCATTGTTTGTCATATTTTTTGTTTTACTGATTATCTGCTGAGTAACTCAACATATTTGGGTTTCTGAAAACTGGGACAAGGGATACTATCTGAGTTATGATGCTTACATGCACAAAACATAACCGGGATACCCAGGAACACATTCATAACCCGAATGCTAATGTGCATGTGCCTTAAATGTTCCCTTTAAAGGAATACTTCACCCACATAATTACCGTTTGTATATCACCTACTCACCCCCTTTTTACCTTGAATTCTTGAAGAAAACTTTGTTTTTCTCGCATTACTCCACGGTGAACGAAGAATCAAAAAACTGAGAAAATTCTTGTTGAATTGAAGTAAATGGGGGCCGCGTTTAGCAAAACTATATCAAAACATCCGTTTACGAACTCTCACACAACTCGTGCACTATAACCCGTTCTCATTTATCCAGTCTGCTTTACTACTTCTCAAACTCGTGCATCTTCCCTAAAACCTGACTATTTAAAACACCTCCGCATAAAAAGAGGCGGGCTATTCGTCCGTGCGAGTCCAAAGTGTTTTAGATCGTAAGGTTTTAGCGGAGATGCATGTGTCAGACAAAACAAGCAAATTGAAGATCTGATCTTGGACTCCGGGAAATTTTGATTTGTATTGTATTTGACTTCTGTATTTTTCACTGTTTTCTGAGGAGCCGATTAATCGAGTAAAGAAAAAATTGCTTTTGCCAACAATTGGCATCACTGCTGGTAAAAAGAACTCAAAGTTGGACACACAACTTTGTGAAGTCACAGTCATTTACACAATCCTAAGCATTAAGTGGAAAAAAACTTTTACCAAAAATGAATTGCTAAAGCCAGAAATCCTAAGAGAAGCCCAGGACAGTCTGTTAAGGACTCGACTTCACATTAATTGTTTAGCAGGCCATCTAATAAAGATCTTTTTTCTTTCTTTCATTAGCTACAAAGTGCCCTTACCTTATGAAAAAATGTGTTTTACAAGTAAGGCATCCAAAGATTTATGGCTTGAATCAACTTGTTGCCTGTTCATGTTTGACCCCGATAGTTCCCCCTCTCTGCTCTTTACAGTAACAATAGTAGTTAATTAATAGAAATAAATTCAACTCATGTCTTATGATGCAGCTCTGACCATAACACAAAGTTCCCACTGTGTTTTTCTACCAGCACGCTTCAGTGTCACTCAACTATTCATTTTACTTTAACCCACTGACCCACAATGAAGTGTATTGTGATATGATAGCCCTGCGGTATACAGAGGGAAACTGTATGAATGCAGCTCATTCAGGACACACACAAATACAAACGTATCCCCTTCCCCCCCTAATGACCACACACACACACACACAAGTTGCATCCACGCACAGTATTCAAATGAGGCATTAAACAGTGAAGATCTGTGTGATGAATGAAAGACGCAGCAAAGGCAGCAGCACAGAGATGCATCTGTGTCACTAGAATGACTGATTGATATTGTGAGTCATTGACTCGCGCTGACTTGGTCCAGCGGAAGAATGTTGGCCAGTGGAAATCTCCTTCATTCACTGCTATCAGATTTTACAATAGTAAAAGCAATTTTTTTAATCTTGCATCGTGCTGTAAGTATCAAACACATCGTGATCCACTTGTTTCTTCCCCCAGGTTGCTGTGAATGTCCCTGATTATAAGAATTCAAACATTCCTCTAAAAACTGTATATGGTACAAATTCACACATCTAATCTGCATTAAAGGGGCTGCTTTTGCCACAACCGCAGTATTATGACTCTGCTCTCAGACAGAGACACTCACTCAACTTTAATTGAACTTTTAATTGAACTACTATTTTGAGAACATCATGTCAACATTCAGTTTAGGCCTACAACAATAAGACATGTCACAGTAGGAAAGCACAGGTTTAAATAACATTAATGATGACAGAATCCTGCTATTGTGCATGCTGGCTGACTGTCATGACTTTTACTGGGACACTTGAATAGAACAGCGACATCGTTAATGGTATTAGTACCACCTGTGCTTTTCCTACCAAGGTACACTGTATCTACTAATTAGCTGCCAGACAGGTGTTGGAGAACTGGACATTGATTTTACAACATTAATTTAAAGGGACTGTTTGTAACTTCTTACACGTATAAATCAATCTGGGTCGGTGTCCCATGCGCGCTCGCGTGTGGCTACGCTGTTCAGACTCAGACTCCAATACAAACTACACTGAAGCACCAAAACCGCAAAGTTATATCCAGTGAAGCCAGTCTTGCAAAACAGTGTTGGCCGCGGTTGGAGGACGCGGGGGAGACCGTATCTTTGGTCTCCAGGACCGGAGTCTCTGCTGTACTCTGCTCCTCTGCCTGCCTGCCTGCCTGCTTGCCTTCACTCACACGCCACACTCGTTCTCGCACTCCACTCTCACGTGCATGCATGCTCACTACACACTGCAGAAGAGTTAGTAGCTCTGAGAATATCTAGTGAATGTACAGTGGACGTTTGTGCAGAAATAAATGCTGTAGCTCCTCCAGACCAACAGAGGTTTCCCGTGTCTTATGAAGTGACGGGGCTCCGCAGCGAGAAACGTTATAGTCTCCGAGCGGGTGCCGGTGTCTCCCCTGTTCCCTCCGGCCGCGGTCGGGAGGCTGAGGCAGGAAAAGCCAACACTAGGATCAGCACAGATTCATGGAGAGACCTTCGTCTGGTCAGCTAACATTACTGCCAAGCAGGTGAAATATAGTGATATTGTGGCTTTAGCTGACGTGTGTCGCCTCACTGTTTTGAGCGATGCTCGTTCATGTCTAATTAGAGCGAGCAAGCGCGAGCCCGATGCTGACTTTTGTTGACTTAACGGCCACAGGTGTCGCTGTTAACAAGCATTTCTGATTCTTACAAACAATCCCTTTAAGTGTCTTCTTTAATTTTAGATTTTTTTTTTTTAAATTTTTAGTGCTTTGGGTCTCCATATTTTGGAGTCGTGTATTGTCTTCCTATTATAATGAGACTTCAGCTGCCAGGTGGTTGTGAGCCGCAGTCTCTGCTGGGAAAAGACACCGACCGACAGAGGGGGTTTACCTTCCACACACACATACACACACACACACACACACACACACACACACACACTGCCGGGAGTTTCAGCTTGCAGCGGTGACGCACTGTGAGCTCACAGAGCCAGCTCACTGTTTATGTCTCTTTTTCACACACAGAGAGAGAGAGAGGATCCAGAGAGAGAAGAGGAAACCTCGTTTATACCGGCTTTGTGGTTTTCATCCATTCCTTCTTTAATCACACCTGACAACCTCAGTCCTCTCCAGCTGATGATGCTCCTCTCTGAACTCTGATTTCAACTCCTTTTATTCACCAAACCGGTAAGTCTGACAACTTTTTTCTTTTTTTTACCTCGTAGTAGAATGGCTGCTGAAGCCGGTAGTTTAGTTGTGTCAGTCATTGCCGGCTCGTTTTAGGGCTTTTCTCGCCACTAAGCCTGTCCGACCATCCTGACCACTTTTACGCACGAAGGTAATATGACATATAGGAGTTTATGTGCGCTACTGGACATCATATGGCACACTGTGACACCTATATATGTTCATATAGACAAAACAAGTCACTGCTGTTTGTTTCATGGCACAAAACAGTAAATATGTTAAATGGACAAATAGAATAAGACTTTGTGACTGCTTATTTGATTTATCAAAATGATTAAAGTTATTAAACTTATGATGTTCCTACAGTGATGGCATTTATGGATACTATACCAGCCCATGGTTTAGGTCATTTAATAGATTTTTTTTCTGGTTATTCCACTATATGCAACTGAGTACCTTTTTTTTATTAATTTAATATGCTTATAATGACAATGAGAACCACTGTGTTCTCTAATGACAGAGTATAGGAGCATGCTTGACGCACTGGCATGGGTAACGTGATGACGTCACTGATAGTATGCCTCCTCCTCCTCTCTTTTTAATGAAGGGAAACATCCTGGCTCTGCTTTTATTTTCATATTGTATACATCTTTATAATATTTTTCAAGGTTCAGTTCAAGCCAACTTATATTATGCAGAAGAAAACACATACCTACTGCCAATTGACTGTTTGTTTCAACAAGGCACAAAACAGTAAATATGTTAAATGGACAAATAGAATAAGTTGTGCCATGAGCAACCTTTGTGACCTCTTATTTGATTTATCAAAATGTAGACTTATGATGTCCCTACAGTGATGGCATTTATGGATACTATACCAGCCCATGGTTTAGGTGATTTAATAGATTTTTTTCTGGTTATTCTAGCTATATGCATACCTTTTTATTAATTTAATATGCTTATAATGACTATAAGAACCACTGTGTGTCCTGCTGTCTAATGACAGAGTAGGGGCATGCTTGACACACTGTCATGGGTAACGTGATGACCTCAATGGTAGTATGATCCTCCTCCTCCTCTCTTTTTAATGAAGGGAAACATCATGGCTCTGCTTTATTTTCATATTGTATACATCTTTATAATATTGTATTACATGAAGACACATCATGTTTCAGCTCAGTTCAAGCCAACTTTATATTATGCAGAACAAAACACATACCTATACTGCCAATTGCATAGAGATTGGCCGAAAGAAGTAACTGTAAAATGTCAAATTATTAGTGTACAGTATTAATATGCGCCTTTCACAGACTTATTTCACCATCTCTTTGCTCACTATATGTTGTGTTTTATCACCGTCACTTATCACACCAGACTGCGGTGGTTTTTGGCAGGATGTGCTCCTGCGTAATGAGCACACTGAGCAATGAGAGCAAGCTCCCTTTATGCACACACGCACACACTTACACAAGATGAGACTGTCATTTTTGGCCGAGGGCTTCTATTGTCTGAGATCAAATTCCTGCACGCTTGTATCAATAAGAGGCTTTTCTCTCACACACGACTATACGCACACACTTCCACCAGAAGAGGGCCATGTGCAGCTTCACTGGCTCGTTCCTAATATTGTTACGATGCAGGCATTTTTAAGGAAGGTTTTCACAGGACTTACAAAGTTTTGTTCATCAGCACTTTTTTTTACACGGGCACGTGGGAACAGAGAGTTCAATGTACGGCTCATAAAGCATTTTAAGTGTTTAATATCAGCTGTTTTACCAAAAGACAAACTTCCTGTTTCCTGTCAAGTACTTTCACCTCTTCTTGAGGGAAAAAGACAGAGTATGCTGCACAGAATACATCTCCATGGTAACTTATACGCCACTGCTTTTGTGTGAAAGCGAGTCAAGGCTAAACTGAGCCAGGATAACTGGAAAACCCCGGCTTAATCCGTTATCTTCGTCTTGTGAAACAGGCCCCAGGTCTCAGCCAGAAAATGTTTTGCTTTTTTTCAAAGATTATAGTCTATTTTCTTCAAACAGCACTGTGGTATCATTACAGTCACAAAAGTTTTACTTGGAAATGACTACGTAGGTCAGTGTTCACAGATTTGTAAGATGACAGTAATGTGTTAAGAATTGCAGTTGCAGTTTGTCAACATGTGTTTTATCTAATAAGAAATAGTTTTCACTCTGTTCATCTCAGAGTTGTTATTCACATATCTTGAGGTCAGAGGTCAAGGGACCTCTTTGAAAATGGCCATGCCAGTTTTTCCTCGCTAAAATTTAGCGTAACTTTGCAGCGTTATTTAGCTAACATGGCAGGTTTGGTACCAATCGATTCCTTAGGTGTTATAGTTCCATATGGTACCAGTAGCTTCACTCTAGCTTTAAGACCGAGCCCGCTACAACCTCTGAAAGACAGAATAGCGGATTGTTAAGAGGTTAATAGTTTATATAATAATAAAATATCGATACTTGACGTCCGTGTATCGATACAATATTGGCATACAAAATATCGCAATACTATGCTGTATGTTTTTCCCCAGTTAAGACACCCCTAGACAGTTAAGGCATTCTCCAGCAGGATTTTAACATGTTTTAACTTGCAACAAAATGCTTTTGAACAGATCTATGTGCATCTCTTAACACACCTTTTCCTCCTTTGATGGCGACATATAATTGTTTAAATTCATGCATAGACACGGATGAATTATCATTGAAGTGTATGAGGTCTCGTATGCTGTCTAAGTGTGTACTGCATGTATGCCATTTTGGCAGAAAGTCACATTTTTCCATTATGTCGTGTGCTCAACTGATGTTACATAACTGCACTGGGCCTGACATCTGTAATTATACCACACATACACACACACACAATTAGGAAGTGGAGTGTGTAAGGCTGTGAGCTAGATTTAAACCTCATTTTTTACGCCCTACCCCACCCAACAGTTACCGTACACTGAATGTGTTCATCGTTTTGGCAAGAGGCAAAGATGAGGAAGAGAAGAGAGAAGAAGATCGAAGTGTTTTTGCTGCACCTTGGAGCAGATAGCTGATTTACCTGTAGGGATTATCAGTGTAAGCCAACTGACAGATGCTTTAACTCTATTTGAGCATATGTGCATGTGGAGGTCAAAGACACAGCTTTAATTAGGCCATCAATCCCGTCAGCTGTCTGTCCATCCGTCCAACCACAGTGGTTGGGAATGCGTCCAGGCAGTCTTCGGTCCCCGTGCCACAGCGGCCTGCCTGCCTGCCTCCCCAATGTCAGCCAGAAAAGTCCGTGCCAAAGAAATTCCCACTGCATCGACCGCAGATCCCGATCCAAGCTGGCTCAGCGCTCACGCAGATTGGTGGGGGATTGGATGATTACAGGGGGACCTGGACACAAAAACCCGTAAAGACGTTGGCACGAGCATGCAACCACTCACATACACTTACAGTATACATACACACACACACACCCAAGCTTAATTAGAGGTTATTTTTTAATGGGAAAGCAGGATTTGATGGACAGCAGTATCCAAAATATCTTTCTGAGGAGGAAATGTTCCTCAGGAGACCCAGCATGCCTCTATTTAATATTTATCTGCTGAACTCTCTCAGTAAACTGAGCAAACTGCAAGTCATGCTGCAGCTGGTTTCCGTCAGTTGAGTTCTTTCTTTCTTTTGAAAGTCAGGAAGTGGGGAAGAGTCCCGGATGTTTCAGCTCTTTTGTACCTGAAGTTTACAAAGGTCATGCATACCGTGGTGTCATATTTTATCCCTAGCTACGATTTTCCTGTGAATTGTGTTTAGCTAGAAAAAAAAAACTGCCTTGAAATTGAAAACTACGCAGGTATGTGATAGATTACTCCTTACCTGGGACCAAATTACACTTAAACAACGATGGATTATATAATAAGGATAATATAACAATATTAATCATACACAGTGGTGGAAAATAACAGAGTACATTTACTCAAGTACTATAGTCAAATACAGTTTTGAGGTACTTGAACTTTACTTGAGTGTAGGGCTGCAACTAACGATTATTTTTTATTATCAAGTTGATTCAGTCTGTTAAATGTTAACGTAAATCTTGACTTTAACGTATAAAAGAACGCCAAATGAGTTCACACAATGCTGATTAAGCCGCCAGGGAAAGCTCTTTGTATTTTGCAGTATATCGGAGTTGTGGTGTCTGTGGCGACTTTCCCGCGCTGGCGCACTGGAAGTGAGGCGTTTTACGTCAACCAGCCAGAGCTTAACGGCTCAGGATTGGGGGCGAGGATGAGGAACTTGTTTTAATTTTGGCAGTCCCTGTGGACAAAAGTGGTAGTGTTTCCGAGCACCAGAGTCCCTTTAGAAAACCTCTCATTTTACTGCAATAGGGTCTGACAGTCTGACCCGCTGCTGCAGTCCTGCTTCTGGTTCTCCCGTTCCTCCCTTCCCTCCAGTGGGCCCAGCAATACGGCCTGGGCCTCCAGCAGCATGGTGTCGGTGTTGGCTCCCAGCGGGGACTGGCGGAGCAGCTTGGCGAAGCTCTGCTCCTGGCTGGAGGAGAAGCCGCCGGAGTCTGAGCTGAAGGAGTTTCTGGTCAATCTGTGTGCCATAAATTGTTCTGTCTGATTTTGGGCAGAATCTGACCCGATGACAGGCGTTAAGAATA
>CAKAOI010027017.1:0-12853 GCA_916701655.1 Sebastiscus albofasciatus
ATCAGCCAATCACATGGCAGCAACTCAATGCATTACGTCATCTAGACGTGGTGAAGACGACTTGCTGAAGTTCAAACCGAGCATCAGAATGGGGAAGAAAGGGGATTGAAGGGACTTTGAACGTGGCATGGTTGTTGGAGCCAGACGGGCTGGTCTGAGGATTAAACTGATGATCTACTGGGATTTAACACACAACCATCTCTAGGGTTTACAGAGAACGGTCCCAACAAGAGGACAGATCCAGTGAGCGGGATGTGGACGGAAATGCCTTGTTGATGTCAGAGGTCAGAGGAGAATGGGCAGAGTGGTTGGAGATGATAGAAAGGCAACAGGAACTCAAATAACCACTCGTTACAACCAAGGGATGCAGAATACCATCTCTGAACGCACAACACGTCCAACCTGGAAGCAGATGAAGACCACCGGGACTAGCAAGGTGTACCTAATAAAGTGGCCGGTGAGTGTATATTTCCCTTGTATTAACCGTTGCAGGCGTTGCCTGGTAGTAACGCTACTTAACGTTTTCTGTCAGCGCAGGGGTGTGTGTGTGCGTGCCGTTTGCACAAACCCCCGTGCTGCCTCCAAAGGAGAGAGGAGAGTTGGTTTAAGGTTCCGAATGGCGGGCCAGGCCCATTGGCACCCGACCACCCTCCCCAAGTAGACTCCCCTGCACCGCCGGGAGCGCACCCCGACATCGTGTCCGTGTGCAAGCGGTGCCGCGCTCCTAGTAGTTTCAGCAGGTAGATCAGCTGTTCCAGCAGCGGAGCATATCGTCATTCAAACTCGACAGAAACAAAATAAAACTCAACAAAACCGTCTTGGTTTGTCTTTCCACCGGCCTCTTCAAAATGTGCCGACGCTACATGTCGTTGGTTTTAGTGGAGGGAACCGTGGCGATGCTAACTTCCTGGTTGACCTACAAAAATACACATCCCTGCAGCGCTCTATAAACCTGTTCAATCATTTCATTTGGCCCGAATAAAACGCTTTACATTCATTATGATGTGGGGAAGTGTCTTTGGAGGGACGCCTGAAGGGACGGACGGTCAGCGTTGGCGACTTTCTTGCCGTCTTTACCCGCCACCATTTTCTCGCGAGTGCTTGCAACTCTCAATATGAGGTGCGAAGGAAGCGAGATGGCGGTGGAGTTCACTAGCCCGACGTGGCATTTAACTTGCCCCGTACAAGCGTGCATTCCTTATTGTTGATTCCTGTCAAAAGCCTGTAAAACATCACAGAGAGGTCGTTAAAAGAAAAGGTAAAAGAATGTATCGTTACTTAACACGTGTTCTCAACTATTAAGAGGCATGAATCCAAGACAATGAACAGCTGCGATGCAGCATCAAAGTGCGATGTATCTGCAGAGGGATGACACAGCTGTAGCAGTGAAATGGATGAACGTCCGCTGGGGAGCAGCACGTTGGATGCATTAACGTGTTATCAAGGGCTTCGCTGATATAAATCCTGGTCTCTGTGGAATGCTGAGGAACCTTCAGACAGTCCGTGGTTGAAGAAGTCGGTCTTGGTCTGAATATAAATTGCTGTTGATACGAGCAAGGACCTTCCCACACAATAATTATCAATGTTTGCATGAAGAAGCTAGACGCGACTCAGCAGCCACATTAAATATCACATCGTCTGATTAAAGCTGGAATGCTGCTCATCAGACGGGACGCTCTCGGAGGCTGACGTCTCTGGCCGCCTGAACATGTCGGAGAGACACGGAGAGCCCAGAATCTGACTCTCGCTGCTGTTAATTACCTTCACATTCCACCAAACGGCAGTCTGGTTTGATGTGTTGCACCTTGGCATCGCGTTGGAAACCTGACTCACATTCTCGCCGTGACAGAAAGCCCCCTGGAGGCCTCGTACCTGATGTAGTCTGAGAGAATGCACCAAGCGCCCGGGGAATGCTCGCCTCGCCTGCTTCCAAGGTTCGCCTGGGGGCTAATGCACTATACCTAGCCCTGCCCCAGCCAGGGGTGAACCCCCCCTCCCTAACCACTTCAAAGCCTTGGCTAAACTTTATTCAAAGCCTTGGCAAAACCTTGAAGCTTAAAGTGGCAGGGTTGAGATAAGAGGGGCAGCGAGACAAAGACACTTCCAGGATTCTTTTATTGCTCGCCGTTTGGTGGATTTATAAACGACAGATAAAAGAGTGAACTGAAAGGGTGAGCTAACGAGGTCCACATGCTTCTGCTGGATGAGCTAAGCGTGCCCATGTTAGCGAATCAAAGGCGAAGCAGGCTGGCACGAGATAAAGAGCCGTTGGCCTTCTCTCCCTTTCAGCCCCGCTTTTCATTTCTCCTCCTCGGCCTTCAGACCGTCGATGGATTGTGTTTCAGGCAGCTGTAAAAACCCTGGAATGCCTCCACGCTCCGCCGTCTGATCCGCTCGCTCTTTTCTGTTTCTAATCAGCGCGTCTCATTTAAGGCCGACTGTAAACCGCAAGCAGGCCAGTCTATTAGAGACGGCAGCGGTTTTGTAGGCCATTATGTTCCTCTGGTAAGGAAGGGGGGATAAGATTTCCTTTATCCAGCGTTTGGTCTCCGGCTACATGAGCGGGCCTTGTTCAGCCACATAAGAACAGTCATCAGAGTCCCTCAGTGAGGTATTAGATGGAGATATAAGCTCAGAGCTGCCAAGAGGAAAGCTGCTCTGGAACGTAGAGCCAAGTTTATAGATCTCACTCCACTGATGGCGCTCTAAAACCAAAAGGATCACGGCTGCTGATTGCAGTGCAGGTTGATTAAAGAGGCCCAGATCTTAGTGAAACAAAGGCTTCGGATGGATAGTACTCTCCACAGGACAATAACTCTCAAACTCGTGCTGCACAATGCAACAACACGGTTATACATCACAATAACTCCACAGTCAGACCATGTGTCAGGAAGTCTATAACTCTCAAACGGTGCTCCAACAACCACACTTAAATACAACCTTTCTGTCCGTGCAATGACTACTGATTTTGAGCAGATAAAAAATGTGTGATAAACTATGAACAACCATGCAATTAACCGCAATTCAATATTTTAATCGATTGACAGCCTTAATATTTAATCAACATTGAGGTAAGTATCAGAGCAGACTCATATTGGCAGAATATTAATATTGGCTTTGATTGGGATCAGGGCCAGAAGAAACTTGATCAGGACGTCCCTATTTATAAGAGAACATATTCAGGACTAAATAAGCAACAATCACACTTCACTTTGAGCATCATACCTATAAAGAGTTGAACTGTCTGTGAGGGTTTGGTTTGATGCTTTGATTGACAGCGCTGGCAACATGCAAACAACTGTCCTCACATTTTAAATCAAAGGTTGCTAAACGCTGATTGGTGCAACTAAATATGACGTAACATTATAATTGTAACGCCACCTTTTTCCAACCGAGGCCCGCCCACGTCAAACCAGTGAGAAGAGCACTTTGAAAAACGCTAATAGAGAAATCTCTAGTGGGAAATAAGCAGAACTGATGTAACATTGACAGATAATAATAATGTAGGACCCCCGCATCGCTCATAATAAGAAGTATTCAGCAACATGCTTCACATGCTCCGAGTGTAAACACACAAGTCAAAGTAAATACTTTGTCCTGCAGTGTCGATGGTTTATCGGGAGGTGGGGGCTACGGTGGCTGCGGGACGACAAGGAGCCGCCTGCCATCGCCGTGACGATGACCAGCGCTGCCGTTTCCGAGACTTTGTTGAAAACTCCGAGGTGATGATTTAAAGCCGAAACACATCGTTATGACGGGAAGCGGTGGATCGAGTGCAGGACAGAAAGTCAGCCAGAAGCCAGCCCGGAGAAATGTGCAGACGGTAAATGTGTTTTAAAAAATGCATTCATCACACAAGTACTGTATACTGTACATAAAGTAAACAAAGCCAGAGGGGGATTTCATTGCTGCTTGGGACATTGAGTCTCGTCTGAGGACCACCGTGCACATTGTTTTTTTCCCAGGTCGTCGCAGCAGACAGTCGCCACTCTGCTGTAGGTTATTGTGATTAGTAGGGATGCACCGATACCACTTTTCTTCAGACCGAGAACAAGTACTTACATTTGGGTACTCGCCGATACCGAGTACCGATACGAGTACTTCTCTGAGCCTAAAGAGCCTCGTTAACAGCCAGCTGGAGGGTGTGAGCGACACACGGCAGGCTGGGGAGTCCCGCATACGAGGCGGTGCGCCGCGACCGGCTCTAGGTCGGCTTGGAAAGGCTCGAAGGTGCTTCCTGTGGCAAAGTGTCACCGGGGCGGACTGTCCTTAGTATGACCCAGGGTGGGGCTCGGCCCACGTAAAAGGCGCCAGGGGTCTGTGGCGATGTCGGCAACCCGACCGATCCGTCTTGAAAGTCCTGCGAGTCTAACGCACGCGCGAGTCAGAGGGTGCAAGCAAAACCCCGTGGCGCAATGAAAGTGAGGGCCAGCGCGCGCCGGCTGAGGTGGGATCCTGGCCCAGCGGGGTCGGGCGCACCACCGGCCCGTCTCGCCCGCACCATCGGGGAGGTGGAGCATGAAGACCCAAAAGATGCTGACGAGAGGTTAACGCCACGCTGCTGTAAAGTGGTGTAGGTGCCGTTGTATCGGAGCCGTTTTGTGAGTACGAGTACATGAGCTCAGTATCGGACCCGACACCTGATACTGGTATTGGTGTCATGCATTCCTAGCGTTATTTAACCTCCTTCCTGACAAGCTGGTATGATATGGTTGGCACCGATCGACTCCTAGCTTTAAAACCCGCTACATCCTCTGAAAGATGGATAAGTGGCCGGGCCCGATGGCGGGTACAGTGTTTTGGAGAATCTACACAGTGTATTGTGTATTGATACTTTTACACCCCCAGCAGGTGGCCTATAACATGATCTGCAAACTGGGAAATATGAGGCCTGTACTCACCAGACTGAAGTCCCATTGAGGTCCTGGGGTGAGGAAGGTGAAGGAGCTTCCTCTTCGCAGTGACCTGAACAACAACCAGAGGAGGGGGGGGTGTCACAATTAAAACAGAGCTACAACGCATCCTCTCAGCTACAAACCCCAACACCATCAGTGTGTGACCTCGCCCTGGATGTTATCACAGAACCCACCACTGTGAACAAACACGACTCAGAAACACCCGTGAGAATGTTTAAGAAGCGGCAGATCGATTTGAACCGCCGGCGGAGTCCCACTCTGACCTAAAGTCCGGGCCAAAGAGTCATGACACAGTGAGCTCAAAGCATTCACGAGGTGATAAGACTGTGACTCATGGAGTGAGTGGAGTCCTGAGAAAACATTCACCTCCCGTTACCTACCACAGCCTCAGCATGGTGGAGCCGCAGCGCCGTCCTCCTACTCAGACCAGGGCCTGACCAGATAAGGATCCTCCCTGTCAGGGTAGGAAGGGGAACATGATGACCCCGGTCCTCATCAAACCACTAAGCTGTCTTTAGACCCCTGTGGGATTTGAAGGAGGAGTCCCACACCTTCCACCCTCCCAGAGATTTGGACATCGGCCAGATGTCTCTTTTTGTTGGGGTTTTCCTGGTAGAGGACAGCTTTGCCTTTTTTGGGAGTCCACGGTGGGTTTGTCCGGACTGAACACCCCCCCCTAAATCCTTCTCATGTCAAACAACATATCTTCAACCTGTGTGATTATTACAGTATTAAGGTTGGACCGGATGAGGCCACACTGAGGACTGTTACACAACACATCCCGCTCAGTGAAGGGACGGTTGCAGCCAGAAGAAAAACATCAAAGCAGAGGTTAAGATCCGTCTCGTCCAACAATAATTTGGGTTTTTATTGAAGCACTATTTCACACTGATGAAATACTTTCAATGCGAACTGAGTCTCACGAAGACGGCCGTACAAGGTGAAGTAACTGTGCAGCTTTAGTAAGCCTTGACACGGAGACTGTAGACAGAAGAGACTGTTTTATAGCATTATGCATAAAGCCTTGACCTTTTCAAAAAAGGAGTCACTGGTGAGCAGAATCTTTCAGGAGTGGGATGAAAAAAAAATGATTCACTCATATCATGATTTTTTTTAATTATTTCAAAATATTTTTTTAATGCCAGAATCGATATATTTGCTCCATTTGAGTCTGTGTGGAGGTAGAAGGAAGTTACCACTTTTATTTTGGTAGTCTGAGTAACATGACGTCATATCCGTTCCGTATCCGTCAACCAAAACAAACTGAGCCGAAACGAGAAAGTATAAAACGTTGGAGGGTCGTCGTGGATACGACCTGCACCCTCACGTGTTCAATCCAGCGTGGTAAACACTACACATCCAGTAAAGGATGGAAACACTTTGGGTTTCACACATTGACAGGAAAAGCAGAGCTAGACAGAGGAGGGCTAAAGCTGCATGCTGACTCCGTCACGGACAGGAAACGTTGTGGTATGGCGGTAACGTGGCGGTTAAAGCCGGCCGTCGCTCTCGTCTCCGTGGTCAAATGGGCCGACGCTACGACTGTAGAGCACCCAGATACTGACATTACTGTTCTCTGCATTGAAACGGCCCCGATGGAGCTGACCATGATGGATAAAGAGAACGGAGCTGACGGGAGAGCTAGAGACCACCTTGGAGAAGTTAGAGGAAGTAGACACCCGGGACTACGTTTGCTTTTCAAAATAAGATGTTAACAAAGGGAACTGTATATACAGAATACATCTATGGAAATAAGACTGATGGATTATATTCACCAGAAGAATAAAACATTACATGTCCCTTATAAATTAAAAAGAAAATCCCACTAATCTGAGAGGGAAATGTCTTTATTCTTTGATTTTTGGGTTGCTGGAAAAATGTAATAAATAATGCTTAAAATATAAAATAAAAGTACCTAGAAGTGTATGATTCAACTTTTTCTCATGGTCTAGTGTTAAAAAAAAGTTATACATGTAGAATCACAATACATATCGAATCGGCACCCAAGTATCGTGATCGTATCGAATCGGGATAGAAATATTAGAAATACTATGCCACTAGTTTTAAAAAAAGATGAAGAAAAGTTGCATTTCTTACAGATGTGGACACCACAGCTGAAAATATAAGCAAAAGATGAAATGTTGAGACATCGTGGAGTATGTTTAAGGGAACTATCACGCAACAGTAGTGCATCACACTCAGCGGATATATGACGGCACGGTGAATCAAAACCTCCTACGCTGCTCAGCTTTTACAATCCAATCTCACACACGATCATAACTGGTGTCAGAGCGGTTGATAATATTGAAGATGGACGTCTTGGGCGGGGGGGGGCTTCGATGGTGGGACCTAAAAAGGCATCCAGCATCCGGAGAATGCGGAGCTGCTCAGAAACACTTGTTCGGTGTGTGTGTGTCCGGCAAGTGCTGCTCGTAAGGCTGAGTCATTCCAGTTCTACTACTGGTGTTGCTCCAGTTGGCATTTATCCAGTGACAGACAACTGTCCATCTATAGTCAGCACTACAGGCAGCTGCAGCCTCCCTCTCTCTATCTCTGCTCCGACACCTCCTAATAACAGGGAGCTGGGAGCTGGGCAGCTACTTTCATCAGTGATTAATTGTTTAAGACATCTTTTAAGCACGAATGTCAAACACTCTGCGGTTCCAGCTTCTCAAATTTGCTGCTTTTCTCTGCTTTATATCATTATAAAGTGAATATCCATTTGGTCTTGGACTGTCGGTCAGATAAAACAAGACATCTGGAGAGATCACATTGGGTTCTGGGAAATGTAATAGTGTTTTTTATATTCACACGGCGCGAAGCGTAGGGGTCGCTTATCGCCCTGAAGGGGATTCTTTCACAACGATGACCCGCTAGCTGTACATTATCCCGCTTATTACACGGCTACTTACTGAAGAAAAAACGCTCGACCAGAGTCTGACATCAGCAACGGTCTGTTATAGAGAAATTACAAACCACAGAACGCCGTGATTGACCAATCAGAATCGAGTATTCAACACAGCCGTGTAATAAAACGTTTTACTGTAATGCAGTATTTATACACCAGACACATCACGTCATTGACCATGTCCACTATTAGAAGGTGTTGATCCAGGTTATCAGTCAAGCCAAGTTGCTTCGTCATATATCATTATAAACTGAATATATCTTTAGGTTTTGGACTTTTGGTCGAACAAAACGTGACATTTGAAGATGTCCCCATATCTGCAGATTAATTGATATTTAAAATAGCTGTTAGTTGCATTCCTTTAGTGATGTAACATGTTTAATATGTGACATTTTGCAGAAGCAGGGCTCCAGACTAACTCCAATACATTTGTTGCACTGGTGCAACTTTTTCATTTAGGTGCACCGAAAATGTTTCACCGTGGCCTTTGGTGCTGCGATAATGAATTTTTAAGCGTTTTGTTAGCTCCCTTAGGCCTACACAAGAGATGTCACGATACCAGATCTTTAGTAGTCAATACCAATACCAATGAAATAGGTAACAAGTGATGTCTCGGTGTAAAAACACAGTAATAACGCTCATATATGACCACAAACCAGAAGTGTTTAACACCACTGTTGCATATTGAACTAAACCATATCACAGACATGTTCGACTGAAGGGACAATAAAGCGTAAAGACAGACCGGTCAGTGGGTTGAACAGAGCACCAACAACGCTCTAATGAACTACGTCAGGTTTCCTGTTGGGACCACCCATAATGGAGCTACTGTAAGGCGTTCTGGATCAACAGCATGTGTTTGTAGAACAACAGTAACCAGCTAAAAGAGAGCAGGAAAATGAGAAGCTCCCTGGGTGTCCTGGAGGCCAGTCAGGGGTCAGAGGTCACTGCAGGTGTTGTTCAGACTTAACTGTCAGAGTTCTGAATTACCGTGCCGCTCCTGCACAGGTCAGTTTGTCCTGTTGAAGTGTTGACCTGCACCCTCCCATGTTACATCCAGCGTGGTAAACACTACACATCCAGTGAAGGATGGAAACACTTTGGGTTTCACACATTGACAGGGAAAGCAGAGCTAGATATCACGGATATAACTTCTAAAAAAGGCCAAAATCTGTCCGAAAAAAAGTCAGAACAAAGGCTGAAAAAAAGCCAGAAAAGCTGAAATAAAACTGAAAGAAGACAGAAAAAAATGCTAAAGTATGTCTGAGATATGGCCCAAAAAATGTTAGAAATATGTTCAAACAAAAGGCCGATATATATGTCTGAATGAAAGTCTGAAAAATATCCGAAAAAAGTGCAAAAAAGTTAGCACAAAACGTTAACGTATGGCGGTAACGTGGCGGTTAAAGCCGGCCGTTGCTCTCATCTCCGTGGTCAAACGGGCCGACGCTACGACTGTAGAGCACCCAGATACTGACATGTCTGTTCTCTGCATTGAAACGGCCCCGATGGAGCTGACCATGATGGATAAAGAGAACGGAGCTGACGGGAGAGCTAGAGACCACCTTGGAGAAGTTACAGGAAGTAGACACCTGGGACTACGTCCGCTTTTCAAAATAAGGTGTTAACAAAGAGAACTGTAGATACAAAATACATCTATGGACATAAGATTGATGGATTATATTCACCAGAAGTATAAAACATCACATGTCCCTTATAAATTAAAAAGAAAATCCCACTAATCTGTGAGGGAAATGTCTTTATTCTTTGATTTTTGGGTGGCTGGAATTTTTTTTATAAATATTGCCCAACAATGAACTGATATATTTGACTTCAGGACATGAAAATCAAACATTTTGACTGTATTAATTTAGATATTTTCCAAAGTAAAAGTCCCTAGAAGTGTATGATTCAACCTTTTCCCCATGGTCTAGAGTTAAAAAATTTTAATTAACAAAAATTGCAATAAGTCGTAATATCGAATCACAATACATATCGAATCGGGAGATAGGTGTATCTACCCCACAAAAAATCAGATTAATGTGCTTTATGTCATTGTTAATAAGGTATTACTGTAGAGAAGTCTAATGTTACCGGGGGCAGGACGTCTGGATTTAGTAAATTGCTGGAACACTGTCTTTGGAACATTTTGGTCCCACCTTTTCTTTCATGACTCATGTAAATATATACTTCAAAGGAACGCGTCCATTTAGCGTATTTCAGTGGAGCATATTAAATATTCCACCTACAACCTCAGTGCGTCACACAATTTAAACGGCATCATGCGTAGGCAGCTATTAAAGAGTTATGGAAACATGATAACAGTGACACAGGATGCTGACTGGTTAACGGAGAAGCAGAGCGCTGGCTGAATGTGAAGCAGAGGCTTCTGTGGAATGTGCAGCAGAGCTTCCAGAGGAGCAGGCGGTCATCGCTGACTCATGTTATGTTGCTGAATAACGACAAGCGTTGGCCCGGGAGCAAGGCCGGGCCACACGCACCGTCCGACCATTGTAGATTCTGTCGAAAGGCATGCTGGGAATCTGACAGGAGATGAGAGCCTGAAGCAATTAAACATAACTTCCTCTCCAGCTCGTTAATGCCTCACTGCTTAATCTAAACAACTGTTGTAGAGCGAGCGGCGCCAGAGCAGACAATATTTGTGGTATGTTTATACAGATATCTGTAATAAAGTGTGAGGAAGTAAGCTCATCATCAACAGGTCACCAGTTAAATCCAGTAAATGGTCCGTGTCCACAGCCTCCGTCCTTTCTACGCTTCCCACTCATTGTCTTTGTAAGCAGCCGTGCAATGCATTCTGGTAGCGTGGCGGTGTGTTTAAAGAGACGATGCGTCGCGTTGGCCGCTCCTCATTTGCGCTAAGTTGAGGGCTAGGCTACTTTATGCAAATCAGGTGGCGTCCGGCAGCGCGACTCACCGCCTCCGGAAACTCCCGAGAAACTTTTAATTTAACCGTTGTCAACTAGGGATGCTAATTTTGAAACGTTTTCTTAACCGATAACTAGGGATGCACTGATACCACTTTTCTTCAGACCGAGTACAAGTACAAGTACTTCCATTTGGGTACTCGCCGATACCGAGTACCGATACTGAGTACTTCTCTGTGCCAAAAGACCCTCGTTAACAGCCAGCTGGAGGGCGCACCATCGGGGAGGTGGAGCATGAGGACCTGAAAGATGGTGACGAGACGTTAACGTCACGCTGCCATAAAGTGGTATCGGTGCCGTTATATCGGTGCCGTTTTGCGAGTACGAGTACATGAGCACAGTATCGGACCCGATACCCGATACTGGTATCGGTGCATCCCTACCGGTAACCGACCCTCGTTAACCGATTATTAACCGTTAACAGACAAGATTTGTGCCTCGCATGCAGCGGTGCTCCAGCTGCAGTATATGATCACAACAGACAACGGAGTCTCCAGTTCAGCGTCCGGGAGCGTTAACTCAGCAGCCACGATGCTGCGTGTAGTGTCGCGGACATGCAGCCACTTTCCCAGTAAAAGTCTCCACCGCACATTTAGTTTAGTTCAGCAGGTTGTCAGCTGTGTGTCTGCCCGGAGGAACTTTAGCGAGTGTCCGACAAACAGTGTGTGTTTATGTTACGTTAGCAGCTGCTGTGAAAAACAGTTTAGCGTCTAACTCCACGATCCAGTACTACAACGTTCACAGTCTTTCGTTTTCAGTAATTATTTCCCAACATTTATGAAGGGTTTAGAAACAAATCTCTTTCCTTTACGAGGAAGAATGACTCACTGGATGTAGAGGTATCAGATGTCATGTTTCCCATAAGATGAGAAACTCTGAAAGCTGATAGTGTCTGTGTGTGTCTAACTGTTTCACGAATATGTGATTGATATCGTATTCGTCACTGTCACCAGCCCGGGGGGGACAAAGGTCTTTTCTGCCCGTTTACCTGCTCTTGTGTGTCGAGGGACGTGTGGCCCATGAGTCAGTGGATCAGCATCCCCGTCAGCCCTGCCCTTGTTTGCTAAAGCTGGCTGACCTACTGTGAAACTGAAACTACCGGCGCTGCCGACCCCATCACGTCCTCCCTCCGGACCTGTTCTACTGATACTGCAGAACTCTCACACGCAGCATTTTCATGGCGATAACATCGTATCACAGTTGTGCAGACTACTGTCGTATGAACTGTCACATGACGTGTAGTTTATTGAAAAACATTCCCATTTTTGTGAGGGACAAATCTCCGTCTCCGCCCGTCCAACGTCTATCTTGTTTGGTGCTTTACACGGACAACGAACTCTCAATGCTGAGCTCACAAGCAACTTTGTTTATCGCTGCTGGTTGAATTCCACTGTCAGTCTTGTATTTATTGCCAATCTCTTTGGGGACATCAGGTCTTATTTTCTCTCACTCAATGCTTTTTTCCCCATAAACCTCGTTGTGGAGGTCAAATACTGGGTGATGTTTTTCCGTGTTTGTCTGCAGAGCCAGTCGGGCACTGCATGGGCAGGGCCGGGGCTCTTTGGCACACAGCGTGGAAAAGCCTTTGAAAAAAAAGAGTCCAATATAAACTCTCGCAGGGGTTTTATTATCCCAAAACATACTGATTACCACCGGCCAGATAAATCTCATTGTATTGGTACAAATGAGCTCTGGGGACACTATTTAAGCACTGGCCATTAAATTAAAGAGAGAACCTGAAGAAACAATGATAAGTGTCTTGTGTTGCCTGGATCCAGAGTAACACCACACAGAGAGGGATGAAACACACCGCCTAGACACAGACTGTGTTACTATTTTGAGCAGTGGCATGGGAAGTTCACGCTCATACCAAAACAGGCATTATTGTTAATCATTTTTAGTGATTTTACTTCAAGAATAAGTTCACATTTTTTTAAAAGTCTGCCTTAAAATAATACTCATGTATTCCAAAAATCCAGTATATAATGTACACTCACTGGCCACTTTATTAGGCACACCTGTTCAATTGCTTGTTAACACAAATAGCTAATCAGCCAATCACATGGCAGCAACTCAATGCA
>CAKAOI010027018.1:0-28574 GCA_916701655.1 Sebastiscus albofasciatus
GGAGACGGTCTGGAGACGGTCTGGAGGCGGTCTGGAGACGGTCTGGAGACGGTCTGGAGGCGGCGGTCTGGAGGCGGTCTGGAGACGGTCTGGAGGCGGTCTGGAGACGTTCTGGAGACGGTCTGGAGGCAGTATGGAGACGGTCTGGAGATGGTCTGGAGGCGGTCTGGAGACGGTCTGGAGACGGTCTGGAGGCGGCGGTCTGATGTGAAGTCATCAACAGGAAATCACAACATGTATGAAACTGAGACAGTTGTCTTTCTGTCCCTTCAACACGCCTCATCTTGTTCTCAGTTATCATCTCTCTCCTGTACGTGCATCAGGTCATTTTCCTCGTCTTCCTGCCGCGATCAATAATGTTTCATCTCATCTCGATGAAACCACAAAACAACAAACAGAAAAGAAAAAAACGACTCGACGGCGGGGCGATAATTGTGAGGCTCGATTCATTTGTTTTTACTCGTCTGTTGTCTTTTCTGCTGCTGTGTGTAATCAACATGCGAGCGAGCATGGCGGACAGACGGAGGGATGATGGAGGGATGGAGGGACGGAGTAGATGGAGGGACGGAGGGGATGGAGGGACGGAGGGACGGAGGGAGGGGGTGTTCATGTTGTCTAGTCTCATTTTGTTTCCTAACAGACACAACTAAATCATTTCGACGTGGGAAAACTGTTGTATTTGTGTGTCGTCATCGGGTGATGCTGCTGGTGCCAAACAGAGGGAGGCTGAATGGAGGAGTTACTACGGCAACAAACCCATCATCCCTCTGTGTCTGCCAGAGAGAGAGAGAGAGAAAGAGAGAGAGAGAGGGAGAGAGAGAGAGAGAGAATAGACAGAGACAAGAGAGAGAGGGAGAGGGAGCGAAAAGTGAAAGACGATGAGAGGATGAAGAGGAGGCAAAGAGATGAAGACAAAGAGGAAGAGACGGCGATAGGAAATAAAAAACAGATAAAGAGACGGAGAGAGAGAACAATCCTGTCATGTTGTTTTTCTTCCTTTCTGTTGCAAATGTTTCAGTGATTTTCCAACAAAAAAGAGAAAAGAAAACAATAAAAATACATATTAAAACGCAGTTTGCTTTGCATTCATGTTTGTATGTAGAGTTTATTTTTTAGGGAACGTGTGCAGCCGTCGTTCAGAGAGCAGCTTTTACACTCGTATGCATTTAGATGAAGGCTTGCGTCCATATTTATGTAGAGAGATGGAGAGTTGGGCGATGGAACTAAGTTTGCATCTTTAAATCTGCAATTTACAAATGTAATTGTTGTTGTTGTTTTAGCTGTACGTCTATTTAGCATCTAGCGACAAAAAACAGTCAGATTCCTCGTGTGCACTCGGCGATTGAAGCTGAATCTGGTTAAAGTTAACCTTTTTATTAACTATTAAAATGATCTTTCCTTAACCTTTTCCTATGCTTTTTATGTGCACATATTGTAGAAAGGTAGTTTTCCAAATAAAAAAAAATATTATTATTATTTTGCAGACTCGTCTAACATTGACAGACATTGAATTTCACTAGGGGTGTAATAGAAAGAAAATATTGAAAATGTTGAGTATTGCGATGTTATGTTTTGTGATACCGTATCGATGGTTTAATTAATAGTTTACATGCAAAGATCAGTCAATACTTTATTTAATTTGCAAAGAGAGTTATGACGTTGATCTTAGAGGGACTGTAATAAATTCAGATCTCACTTCAGATCTCTTTGCACAAAAACGTAAACTTTTTTTTACTCAGATTATATGCATGTGGTGGTGCAGCCGAGTCGCACAGCAGTTCGTAGAATAGTCACGAGATTCAATGTATTGATTCATGTACATAGACATTGTGATGGTCAGCACAAAATCAATTTGTATGTAATCAACGTAAGTATAAAGAGCGGCAAATGCCACGTAGGGAGAAGGCCGTGGTGGATGGGTGGGTGAAAAAACACCAGACTCTCACCAGGAGACCAATATTGGTGCCCCGTGTGAGGCAAGAAATCAACATTGATTTATTTGTCACGTAACTTCCGTATTTAAGTAAAAAAAAGAGGGAAATTCGTGTCTATTTAGACGAATCAAACAGATTACATTTCGTGACTATTTTCACGAACTGCCGTGAGACTGAGTTGGGTGGTGTGTTTATGTGTGTATATTATGACAGTTATCCTAAAATTAGATTTAAAATATAATATATCACAATGTCTGTGTGGAGCTGCAAGGATGTTTACGTGAATATTTCGAAAAACCTGCTTTGTCTTCCATTCACTTCAGTTAAAAGGGATGGATTTGAGCATGTTTCGGTGACATCTCCCCCTTTGTTTTGTATAATATTACACCACCAGACTATAAAACCTGCAGCATCGCCCTCAGAGAGTTTTAGTAATTTAATTTATTGTAAATTTGTTTGGGAAGTACGATATCAACAAAGAGGTTTAGAGGGATTGTTCAATGATCTTGTGGCTCTGTGTCAAAGTGTTTTTAAGTTTATTCAAGATATCATCAACAAACATTAATTATTACTGGTTGGTTGGGGGACTATTTTCAGGAGCGGATTAGTGGCAGCAGCTTTAAATTTATCTGAATTTTTGCACAGTATTTTGGCACCACTGCATCTAAATGTCCAATCAAACCTTTTTGCATTGTAAAATGTGAGTGAGAGGCAGAAGGAGAGAGATTAGACGATAAAAAAGGGAGAACTAAATCAATACAGCAGCAAGGATGAAGAAACAGAGAAAGGGATTGAAAAGAGAGAGGGAGAGAGAGAGTAATGAAGCGAGAAAACGAGGGAGAGCGAGAGACATATGGCGGCTGGTGGTTTGCAGACTTTTCTGCCTCGCGGCGTCGAGCTGACAGCTCGCCTCACCGCTCCGAATAACGCGGGAACGCAACATGTAAAAATAGAAATAAAAGGTAGAGACAATAGAACGACGCTGTGCGTGAAATATATATATACTCAGGGGCTGTGTGAGCAGACTATTATGTCAGATATGAACAAAAAAGGACGAAGAGATGAAATTAAATATACAAAATACACAAACTGAAACACGAGGAGAGAAAACTGGAGTTAAAATTAATTAAAAACTAGAATTTAAAACTAATAAAAAACAGAGATTAATGCATCATTAATGCAGATAAATGGGTTTGTATGTATAAATATACAGTGAAAAATAACCTTGAATAAACTGCAGATTAAACAGGATTAAGAAAATATCACAGCAGGAACAAAAGGGATTTAAAAAAATCAAATTGAGTAAATAAATAAATAAAACAAAGCTCACAGAAAACATCTCAGTGCTGTTTTACACATGTGTTGATTGTCTAATATAATCTGTAATTTTCCTACAATTTATCACTTTTATTATTATATTTCACATATCCAATATTTCGATGGCTAAATAAATTAAAAACCTATAATAATAAAAAAGAAAAGGAGAAGAAAATTAATTAACAAGATGATATAAAATTAAATATTTCAATAATTAAGAACATTTTTATTTAATTAATTTGGAATTTAAGGATGAACATTTTGTGTTGTAAAACTGACACATAAATATGGGCATTAAATGAGAATAAAGGCAACATATAAGGGTAAAGCAAATTTATTATGACATTTAAAAATAATAATAAACTAATCAGCAAACTGTTTTTTAGCTATAAATGTTTGTATAAATGTGTGCTTGTTCCTATAATAATGAACATTAAATAAATAAGAGAAACACACATAAAAAAAACAAAATAAAAAAATGAAATTGAAAGCTCAAGCAGCAAAAGTGAGTTCACACACAGGAAATAAAGAAATAAACAGGATGAATATACTTAGAATAATAAGTATAAATAAATAATAATAATACATAAATAATATAAATGGTGTATTTAATGGAAACATTCATGCATGTGCAGACTTTTTTATTATCTTTCTGCTCTTTTTATTTCTTTTTTGTTTCTATTTATTATTATCTACTTGTTCATTATTTGCATTTCATAAAATAATCTCCTTTAATCCCAACTATGATATTAAAACACTACAAATAGTGAATCTGTGATTTTCTTTTTTAAATCTGAACTATTTAAAGGACACCTCTGTTCTGATGTGCGTCTCCTGTAAAGCTGCAGGTTCTCATGCGTGCAGCTTTAATTCCCTGCAGAGCGTTTCATTGTACACGCTATAGAATAATTGATGAGGTGTTATATGTTGGTTTCTTTATGGTTTGGTTGCTGCCTCAGCAGGCGAACGCTTAACGAGAGTCTCAACACAAAGAATGTGGATTTTTTCTTCTTCTTCTTCTTCGGCTGAACAGACCGAAGCTTCTTTCTGCAGAAAGTGAAGAAACGAACGAACGAACGAAGAAACGAGGCGAAGCGTTAAAATAAAGTGTCAAATATTTAAAACGGAATAATTCTGCTGAATTAAAATACAAAAACAATTTTAGAAAATGTCAAATGTGGTCATAAGGGTAAAAATAATTTAGGCATAATTTATAGTTCAACCTCGTCCTAATGGTAATACAAATTACATTTTAGTGAAATGTTCAATTATGTTTCCTATCAATTCTTGTTTTAATTTAAATATTTGTCTTAATGCTCTTTAAAAGCGTTTGTAACACAAACAAAAATATAAATACATGTGGGGTAAATTATGAAGCATTGATTTTTTAAATATTTCAGTGTCCCAAATTTACACAATCTAAATGAATCTAAATGAGCTCATAAAACAACCACCATGTGTACCTTTTCAATTGCAGAATGTAAACAGGTAATTAAAACCTCAGAATATAGAGGTAAAATAAGAACATAAATTAAATTGTTCATTTTAACATTATCATAATAAAATATTGTTATTATTTGGTATTATTATTATTATGGTTGTAATTAGAAATTAATTGTATTTGTCATTAAAATCCCAATCATTTGTTTTATTATTTGTTAATTTGTATTATTGTTTTATTATTATTTGTTTTTTAATCACAAAAAAGCAGTAAAACATTAACAGTGTCATAGTCATAGTACATTTTACAGATTATTACTACAAATAAGAAATACACATTTTAAACAAATTAAAAGATGTTAAAAATAATACAATTTATTTAGCATGTTAGAAAATACTATTATTTCTTATTTTATTTTATTTGTTTAAAATGTGACATTCAGTTATTATAACTACTCCTGATTTTATTTTAGTTACAGTTTATGTTTTGAATAGCTGTATATAATTAAAACTATATAACACTTTTATGCACATATTCAATGCATATGTATTAAATGTGTATTTTTTTATTTTTATGTGTCATTCTCCACACAAATGTGTATCTAATATTCTTTGTTTTCTATAATATAGGCCTATAGGTATTGTGTAGTCTACATAATATATTTTATTCATTTTTACTGGCGTTCTAACGAAATAATGCAAATAAATTTACCTCAAAACCAGCAAACAAACAACAATTTTTTATGTTCAAACTGAAATAAAATCAAATAAACTGACTATAACATACATCACTGGACGGTACTGTATGTATTGCACATTAATAATAAAGTTACTATTATTCACGCTGTGTTATTATTTATATTATTAGTAGTATTATTGTATTTAAAGATGTTACACAGAGTGAACACAATGAGGACTCAGTTCAGTTTTTCCTGCAGCTGCTTTGGTTCAACAACTCATTTACACACGTGACAGGTTTCACAGTGTGTGTGTGTGTGTGTGTGTGTGTGTGTGTGTGAGGTGTGTGAGGATGATGAAGCTGGGTATCTGACATGTGTTTTGCTGCAGAAAAAAACAAACTCAACAAACTGTCTGCGGTTTGGTTGTTTTTTTTTACACTTTTTTCGACTTTTCTTCTTCTGTGGTTTTTTGTGATGTTTCATGTTTGTGATTCGGAGATCAGGTCTGGAGGATTTCAGCCTCCGAGGTGCAGAACGAGCAGAACCAAGACGCTCGTTTCTGCTAATCGTCGTATTTCTTTAATCGCTTCTCACTGAGTCTCTAAAATAATTCAGTTTTTTGTCTTAAACCCGCCTCCGTCTCTCTCTCTCTCTCTCTCTCTCTCTCTCTTTCTCTCTCTCGGTGTTTTTTTAATTGGCATATAGGGAGGCTTGTTTGTTTTTGTTGTCTGCTGTTTCTTAAATGTGTGTGTTCGTGTTCATGTGGCCCCCGGTGTCCCAACAAGCACCGCGGTAGGTGTTGGGAGGCGCTTTCGGCGGCACAAACACACACACACACACACACACACACACACACACACACACACGCAGAAATACACAAGACAAAATAGATGACAAAGACAGAAATACACACAGGGACAGAAACACACAAAGACAACAAATACACAAAGACTCATACCATGGGAAATCACACACAAATACACAACATTAAAAACACATCCTCATAGAGAAACACACACACACACACACACACACACACACACACACTCTGAGAGGAGACGTTGCCTCGCACGGGGCGCCATCTGGTGGAGCCATCGACCGTCAGAGCCGACAGACGCCGGCGGTCTCATCACAGTTTTGTTCTTTTTCTTGGTAAAATATGAACAAGAACGACGGAGGGATGAAATAAAATACACTAATACACAAACTGAAACAAGAAAACTGGAGTTAAAATTAAATAAAACTTGAATCAAATGTAAATTTAAAACAGAGATTAAAGCATCATTAATGCAGATCAACGGGCCTGCAGAGTTTCATCACAGTTTTTCTTGTTAAAAACATTAATTTAGTGATTGTTTTGTATTTTTGTAATCGTGTATAATTGTGTATGATATCGGTCATGGAATTATATGAATTAATGGAGAACAGCAAAACATGTGTAATGCTGTCTTTAACATGAACATGTTGATAAATGTCATTATTTACATGAAATATTGTCTCACTATTAAAAATAAATAAATTAAATACAAGTAATTATTGTAATATTAATTGGAAAATACTTTATTTAGAATTGTAGAACATGTAACGACTAAATAACCGATAAGTATTTGGTGATTCAAAATATATTTATGAAGTTGTTATAAATAATAATAATGTTATTCTTGTACATGTACATTCATGTACTAATTGTACTGCAGTTGTAGCAGTGATTGTGACAGTAGAATTAGTACTGCTGAGTAATATTAATAAATGTATGACAGTAATTTGTAATAGTACTTACTTACTAATTACAGTATATAGTATTATTGAGAATATATATGAGTCAAGTAGATATGTGTAAGGGCTGTATGGCTGATGAATAAAGTTTAAGTACTACGGTAGCAACAGAGAAATAATGCTGTCAATATATATTATATATATATATATATAACTAAGTACTATAAGTACTATAGTGGTAGTAACATGTGTTACGCTATTAGGCTTAGTAGTGGCAGTAGTAGATGTAGTACTATAGGAAGTAATCATGTAGTATTTACAATGCTCTTATAATCCCATCAGCAGCAGTAGTAGTAGTAGTATAACAGTAGTACTACTAGCTGAAGCAGTAGTACTGTAAGAGTAGTAATTCTATACTAGATCTCGTAGTTGTAGCAGCAGTAGTACAGTTGAAAGTACTAACAGCAGTAGTAGTAGTACCACTAGAAGAAGTAATCATGTAGTATTTACAGTGCTCTTGTACTACTCTTATAATCCCAACAGCAGCAGTAGTAGTAGTAGTACAGCAGTAGTACTGCTACCTGCAGCAGTATGGGCAGTATTGTAAGAGTACTGTAAGAGCAGTATTTCTATACTGTGGTATGAGTACTACTATAAGAAGAAATAGAAGTAATTCTGTACTAGGCTTCTGTAGTATTTATATTAGCAGTAGTTACAGAGGTGGTATCACAGTACTAGTAGTAGCAGTATTGTAGTATTACGAGCACTATTGCAGTACTCTTCAGTAGTGTAAGTAAAGCAGTAAAGCAGCAGGCCTAGTAGATGTAGCAGTAATATTAATAGTAGTTGGAGTTAGAGTTGCAGTACTAACAGCACTACTACTAGTAGAAGTAGACCTTAAGAAGTAATCATGTAGTATTTAGGGGCGTCTTGTTGTACTCCTAGTATAGCAGTAGTAGTACTAATGGCTGTGTAGTTGTAGTAATATCAGCAGTAGTTTGAGAAGCAGTATCTTCAGTATCAGTAACTAATTCTAATTTGTTGGAACTTGATTTTGTTTAAAAGTGTACAAACTGTTTCTGAAATCAAACACCATGTCGTCCACGACAGCTCATTATTACTGTATCTTATCCGAGTGAGTCAAACAGAAGTCAACAACATCTCCAAGTTGATTTTAAAATATCTTTATTTAAACATGATCCAGAAAAAAATACATCTGTAAGGTTCCTGCAGGTAGCAAACACTTTGTGAGCACTTCAGGCAGGTTGCTGAGAGCACAGACACCAGAGGACTGAAGCCACATCAGAAAACAGTCATTCAGCAACACGGACACACACCAGCTAACGGCTCCGAGACCGGATAACGGCTCCGAGACCGGCTAGCGGCTCCGAGACCGGCTAGCGGCTCCGAGACCGGATAACGGCTCCGAGACCGGCTAGCGGCTCCGAGACCGGCTAACGGCTCCGAGACCGGATAACGGCTCCGAGACCGGCTAGCGGCTCCGAGACCGGATAGCGGCTCCGAGACCGGATAGCGGCTCCGAGACCGGCTAGCGGCTCCGAGACCGGCTAACGGCTCCGAGACCGGATAGCGGCTCCGAGACCGGCTAGCGGCTCCGAGACCGGCTAGCGGCTCCGAGACCGGATAGCGGCTCCGAGACCGGATAGCGGCTCCGAGACCGGATAGCGGCTCCGAGACCGGATAGCGGCCCCGAGACCGGCTAGCGGCCCCGAGACTGGATAGCGGCTCCGAGACGGGCTAACGGCTCTGAGCTCAAAGCTAAACACATTCAGAGGAGCTAACTGTTCATCTTTCACATTTCTAGACCTGGATCCTGCCAACACACTTATAGAAAGTGTTTTACAAAATTTAACGTATTGATTCATGTACATAGACACAAATTTTGAATTTTTTCGTGATGGTCAGCACGATATTTCCGCAACTTCATATCTGAGTCTTCATCAGTTTTTACGCCTCCATGTCGACGACAGTCACAAAATTGAATCCTTCTGATTCACATACATAGACACAAATTTCCTTTTATTTCGTGATGTATTTTTTGTGCGTTTTCCTACAAATGTCCAGCAACACGTGACGCACATGTCAATTTCAGCTCCACTCTTTTCAAAATAAAACTACTTAGGTTTAGGAATAGATCTCGGTTTGGGTTAAAATAACACCGGAAGTGGCGTAACTTAGGTGCGAAAGTTACGTTCCAAAAACTACTTAGTTAGGTTTAGGAAAAGATCTCGGTTTGGGTTAAAATAATACCGGAAGTGGCGTAACTTGTGTATGGAAGTTACGTGACAAATAAATCAACTCCGACTTCTGGTTTCACAGACCAGACCCGACCTCTTCTCTACTGGTTCACGATTAGGTGGATTACGTACGAATTTATTTATAGCTGACCATCACGAAAAAAAATGTGACATTCGTGTGAATGTAGACGAATCAATACATTCATTTTCGTGACTATTTCACAAACTGCTGTGCGACTGGGCTGGCTGACCAGTTTCCTGCGTCCTCCGAGTCTTCAGTTTGGATGAACACCCAGAGCTCTTGTACTTCCAGCTTCTTTACAATAGATAACACACACACACACACACACACACACACACCATTTGGACTATTTGTACACACAATTACAAAACAAATCAACAAACGTTTGATTATTCACCTCCTTACAGAGAAACACTCGGTGACGTTTGTGTTCCAGCTGAAGCATTGGTCGGCGAGAGAGAGGCACAAAGAAGACAAGGCCATGAAGGCTTCAGAGAAACAGCCCTTATTTTTCCGATCTATGGCAGTATAATAATAATAATAATAATATAATAACCCTGATACATGCTGTTCTCCTTTGTCTCTGTATGGGAGGAGTTCAAAATGTGGCAGTTCAACTCTGCCTTGCTTATCGGTAAACAGACGTCTTGCAGAGCATGACGGGAGGCCTTTTCTGAACCATTACTGTCCACTGAGCGGCACAAAGGGCAATAAACTTTTTAAAATTAATTCGCAGTGATCATTACAGCCGCCCACCGTGTGCTCTGGTGGTAAAAAGATTGTAGGAGGAACATCAAAAAAATTATGACATTTTGAATGCTCAAGTGCCAAAAGGATCATTTGGAAAATCATTTTTTTTATGATGCGAGAGCAGAACTTCAAAAACCCCGTTCAAATGTTCTCAGTTTGTACTGCATGGAAGCCAGGAATACAGCAAGGCCAGATGGGGATGTACTCGTCATTATTTCAACATAACAAGCTTAATTATACAGTGCTTACCAAACATTTTTTTTTTCTACATTTACAAAAACAACTTAACAAAGAGACGGGGTCAACTGGGCTCTTGAGATGCTGTTTACATGCTAGACTCGTTGCTTTTAACCACGCCATCGTCACTTTGGTGCCGTGCCATTGTTCCAAAGGCCCATTTTTTCTGAAACCCCAGAAAAATGGAGAGTTTGTATTTTCGGAGCAATGGGCCTTCGGAACAATAGGCCGTCCCCGTCACTTTACCTCGTAACTTTGTCTTTATTTGCTCTTGTATCATGTATTCTTATACTAGTTGTATATACCTTTTATTATTATTAGGGCTGTCAATCGATTAAAAGATTTAATCATAATCAATCCTATGATTGTCCATAGTTATTTGCAAATTAATCACACATTTTTTATCTGTTCAAAATGAACATTAAAGGGAGATTTGTCAAGTATTTAATCCTCTTATCAACATGGGAGTGGGCTAATATGCTGCTTTATGCAAATGTATGTATATATTTATTATTGTAAATCAATTATTAACACAAAACAATGACAGATATTGTCCAGAAACCCTCACAGGTACTGCATTTAGCATCAAACAATATGCTCCAATCATAACATGGCAAACTGCAGCCCAACAGGCAACAACAGCTGTCAGTGACCCCTTTGAAAATGGCCATGCCATTTCTTTCTCGCCAAAATTTTGTGTAAGTTTGGAGCGTTATTTAGCCTCCTTCATGACGAGCTAGTATGACATGGTTGGTACCGATGGATTCATCAGGTTGTCTAGTTTGTCATGTCAGTATCTGGACAAGCTAGCTCCAGTTCCGGAGACAGACAAGCTAGCTAGCTTGTTAGCTAGCTTTGGTTACGAAAAGCTTCCGGTGTGATCATGGCTTTGAAGTTATATCCCATACAAAGCTAGAACAGTGTGTATTTGGGCTATTTGTACAGTAAACAACATTCATTCTGACACTACGTAGCATTCAGATGAACCTCCTGTCCAACTGAAAACAACAAACACTATGCTGAAAACACATTTTTTTTAATTGATGTTAGCAACTGTTTTCTCAGAAAAAAAGACTGGTGGCCATTTCGTTGTTAAACCCCAGTTGGCGACTCCCACTGAAAGGGGAGCTCTGCTACTGTGGCCTCCCCAGGCAGCCTTCAATGAAATTAAAATCTCACAAAGATTAAAAGTAAAAAAAAGAAATCCCGGTGATGCAAAAACATCTAAACGTTTCCGTCAGTGTTGGATAACTGTGGAAACAGTGTTCGGACAAATAGACCCAGAAAATACTGACATGCGTTTTTTTGGTATTTGATGGCACAGGTTTTTTGAGTGATTTAGGATTTTCATTCCAAAATGCTAAATATCCACATTCAGAAAACAAACCTGAAAGATAGAGTACTCCATCATCAACATAGTGAATTGTATTTCACAGATGCAGCCGGTTTATTTGTGAATATCTTCTTTTGGAATGAAACCCCTGACATTTCATTGCTACCCCACAAAGAAAAACATACGGTCCTTAGTAGAGTTTAAATTCTATAAACAGGAGACATTTATAGCTTTAAATAATTATACACCACATGCAAAAAAAAAACTTTTTGTCAAGGCTGAAGATGAACGGAGATGACGCTTTTCCTAAGTGTGATTTATGCTTTCCACATCCGTGAGTGTTTCGAGTGTTCGCATGGCCAAAGTGACATCATACAGACATCAGCGATTGTTTTCAATGTTGATTAATGTATAAATAATTTTATTGATTAAGCATTTAGACATTTATTCTACACAATGTCAAATCTAAAAGAAAGCTGCAATAAAATGTATGGTGGCTAAGAGAGCTAAACCAACGTGATCTCGGAAATACGTGAAATGATGTCAAACTCTTAACAGCACATTACAGAAACTATTTAGGTTTAGGCAACAAAACTTCTTTGTTAGGTTTAGGAAAAAAAAAGATGATGATTTAGGATGGAAACAGAGAAAAAACAAGATCGCAACAGCCAAAGACCAAGATGGTGACGGCCAAACACCAAGATTGCAGCGGCCAAAAACCAAGATGGCGAAGTCCAAAAACCAAGATGGTGACGGCCAAAATCCTGAACTCAAGGCTTCAAAACGTCAGTCCACAGATCAACGGATGACGTCACGGTGACTACATCTATTTCTTATCTACAGTATATGAGAACGTCCTGTGTTTGATCCATCCGTCCACTCCGTCCTCCGTACGCAGATTTTGATTAATACATATTTCTGCTGAACCGGATAATTTGTGTCCACCATGACAAAGGATCCGAATCGACTTTCCATTGGCATTGTTTTCGTGGTGGCGGGATGTAATTTTAACATATTACGTGCCACCACCACCACCACCACCACGTTAATACGCTGTTAAGAGGTTGTGGTCATTTCACCTATTTCTGTGAGCTCAGACTGGCTCAAGTTAACAAAGTTCTACTGTAGCATAGAAGAAAATTCTGGACATGTCTTAATGAGTTTTGATAACGATCTGCCTCTGTGTTTCATGATTTACTTCATTTAAAGTCGTGGCTTGTTTCCACAACTTGACCATAATTATCAGTGCAAAGTCTCGTATGTAGAAAAGTGATGATTACGTGAGAGGCACAAACTGGGATGATTCATGTTTTCTGAGCGTAAATGAAAGCTGCTTCTCCGGAGCGTCTTTTTCTGATTGTCTGAAAGAAGAAGTGCAGCTTTTATTCTTTATGATTGATAACTCACTAGCTATGGAAGTGCATTTCAATCACAAGAAAAAATATCTAAAATATTTTGATTTGTAATTACGACTCACTTGCAGACCAAAGTAATTATGACATTTATTTATTTTTTGTGCTTCTCTAATATCTCCTTAATAAACAACTCTTATTTGGTTTAATGGGCAGTGAAGGAAATTTTAATTTGTGTATGTTTGTTAGTGATTTTAGTAAAAGTTTGGATTTGAACTGATCTTTTTAATTGTGTGCTTTTATTTTATTTTGTAACAGTTGCCATTTCCTGTCTGGCGTCGGTGCCCCCACGCCCCCACCTCAGAGTTCACTGACCCTCTCACTGAGGGTCTCCAGCTCTTCATCACGCTCCTGGTAGCGCTCCATCATCTGACCGCTGTCGCCGCTGCGGGGACCGTTAACGAAGTGCGTGGGGTAGTCGAGGCCGCTGAGCTGGGCGTGGTGATGCCAGCGCAGGTCGTCGCTCTCGTGAGTGATGTAACGCTCGTTCATCCGGGACTCCAGGTTCCTCAGGTCCAGCCACATCTGGTAGTCCTGGTTGGGAAAAAAATAAAACAACCTCAGACATACTGGTCCCAGAAATGTTGTCACATTTAAATAGTTTAGTTCAGTCAAAGTTTTTACTTTTTATTATCTTCGCTAAAGAGTTTATGTTTTCAGTTCGGGTTGGTTTGTTGGCTTTGTCAGCAGGATTACTGAAAAACTATTGGTCTGAATTTCATGAAACTTGGTGGAAGGGTGAAACATAAGCCAAGGATGAACTCATTTGATTTCGGGGCAGATTGGCATTGGTGGAGGTTTGGGCTCTCCAAGTTCCCGTCTATTTACCGCCACCAAGGAAGTTATGTTTTCAGTTCGGGTTGGTTTGTTGGCTTTGTCAGCAGGATTACGGAAAAACTACTGGTCCGATTTTCATGAAACTTGGTGAGATGGTGTAGCATGGGCCAAGGAAGAACGCAGTCGATTTCAGGACGGTTTTGCGTTGGCGGAGGTCTGCGCTCTCCGAGTTCCCTTCTAGTTACCGCCACCAAGGAAGTTATGTTTTCGGTTCGGGTTGGTTTGTTGGCTTTGTCAGCAGGATTACGGAAAAACTACAAGTTTGATTTTCATGAAACTTGGTGGGACGGTGTAGTATGAGCCAAGGAAGAACTCATTACATTTTGGAGCAGATTGGTGTTGGTCTGCACTCTCAGAGTTCCCTTCTAGTTACCTCCACCAAGACAATTTAGAATTTTTTGACATCTCCTCCTAAACCAAAGGTCTGATTTCTACCACATTTTCTGTGTTTCATTATGGAACCAAGCTTATCAAAAGCTGCATACAGCTTGTTGATATAGCATTGCATTTTGAAGATATTGACTAATGAATTTCAAAAGAGCGTGGCTTAGCATATAGACAGACTTAAGTCAACAACCATTTGGCCAACAATCACATGAATTGCACGATATGTCTACAAGAGTACCTGTAACATACCCTGGAAGTTTCATTCAAATCGACGACTGAGGGGGGGGGCTACAAATGAAAAGAAATGGGCGTGGCATAACACAAATCAGACAATACACCAGAAATTTTTGACTGCAAGACCAATAACAACAGAAAACACATCAAAATTGTCTGGTCTGGCTTCTACTCTGATTTGGTCGAGACTGTCTCGGTTTAGGAAAGCAGGTTTGGACACAAATGCAGAATGAATTGAAGAGGTGGCAGCAGGGACAGTTTGGTGTTTCATTAACAAAACAGACTGACGGATCAGAGTCCAAAAATCAGGCTGGTAACAAAAATGAATCCAAAACAACAGAATGCTGATTAACCAGAAACACTCAGAGAGAGGCAGGTACACTCTGGATACAAGGAACTGAGCTGGTATAAATAGTGACTGACTAACTGTGAAAGTGAGAACAGGAGAGCAGGAGAACTAATGAGGGGACAGGTGAAACTGATCAGGGCGGGGCAGACAATCAAAAAGGCGGGAAACAAACAAAGCCAGGAAGTAAAACCAGACAAGACACAAGAGGAGATGACTTTCAAACTAAAACAGGAAACAAACTCCAACAAAATCCTCCACAGATCCAAGAAAACCTTTAAAGGTCCCATATCGTGCTCATTTTCATGTTCATACTTGTGTTTTGTGTTTCTACTAGAACATGTTTACATGCTTTAATGTTCAAAAAAACACATTATTTTCCTCATACTGTTGGCCTGAATATGCCTGTATTTACCCCTCTCTGTCTGAAACGCTCCGTTTTAGTGCATTTCAATGGAATTGCAACGGAATTGCGTTGCTAGGCAACAGTTTGGGTCCATGTTTACTTCCTGTCAGTTGTTCACAGGAAGTAAACATGGACTAGGAAATAACCACTGCAACAGGAAATAAAACTGGGACACATTTAGAATGTTTATGTTTAAAACTGTGTAATGGTCTAAATATATTGTATATTTGTGACATCACAAATGGACAGAAATCCTGACGGCTTGTTTCAAACGAACAATTTCTGAATACGTGCGTATGTGTGTATTTCTCCGTATATTGAGCATTTTGATAGTTTACCAGTATTTATAAAGCACTTAAACCTGCTTTATAATATAAAAGTTTTAACTTTTTTACAATTTGGGACCTTTAACTCTTAAATCCAGTCTTTTTTGCATTATGTCTGGTTATCCTTACTGAGCTCTTTACTCCAGAACATGCACATTATTGTGGTATTTATTGTTAAAAAGTCTTTAGTCCACTGTTACATCCCTCATCTCCCCTCTAACATTTTGCATAAACTTTAATTTGATATTTACATGAAGTTGTTACCGAAGTATTAAAGTTAGTTTAGCTTCAACTTTGGTTGTCAGGTGTTCAGGTGAGTCTACGTTGTTTTTTCTCTTTTACGCTAATTTAACATTTAAATAAATTCAGAAATCATTGAGTATAAATGATTGACTTTATTAAAGTCGTCTTACCTGTAACCAGGGGTGACTGAGGGTCTTGTCCACGCTGTACCTCTTCCTCATCTTAACCTGCAGCAGGTTGTTAATCAGGTCAATCGCTGCGAGGAAGGAAAGAAAGGAGGGAAAAAAGGAAGTCGGAAGAAGTGAAGAGTGAGAAAATGTTCCAACAGAGGGAGGGATGATGATGATGAGGAGGAGGAGGAGGATGTAGGATCGGGGCCCCCCCTGTGGTGAGGGGCCAGTCGGGGCTAATGAGCAAAGCTAACATGATGTTAACATTTCTTCAGGGGTCAGCGCTCTGAACAGCTCCAGGACCCCGGGGCCCCTCAGGTCTACGGGGGCCCTCCATCGCTCGGCATTATGCACATGAATGGACCGGCACATGAATACCCCCCCGCCTCCCCCTGAATCTGTCCCGTCTCGCTCTCTTTCCAAGAATCGCCCGGACTCTCGCTGCTTCTCAAGGGTTTCTTTCTGTCGGATATTTTAACCCCTCCCTCATTCCTCTTCCCCAGCGGAGTCACGTGACCCACCTTTAATCTGTTTTTTCTTTCTTTAGCGGCGGGGCCGAAGGATGGCGACGTCAGTCCGTCCAACACGAGGACAGATTTCACCGTGATTATAAACATCTTCAGTTTTTGTTTTTAGCAGAACATGAGTCAGCTGTTGGATTGAAGTTCTTTCCTTCAATAATAACACTAATCACACATTTTTTATCTGTTCTAAATGAACCTTAAAGGGAGATTTGTCAAGTATTTAATACTCTTATCAACATGGGAGTGGACAAATATGCTACTTTATGCAAATATATGTATATATTTATTACTGTAAATCAGTTAACAACAGAAAACAATGACATATATTATCATAAAGTGGGCATGTCTGTAAAGGGGAGACTCGTGGGTACCCATAGAACCCATTTACATTCACTGATCTGGAGGTCAGAGGTTAAAGGACCCCTTTGGAAATGGACATGACAGTTTCTTCATCGTCAAAATTTAGCGTAAGTTTGGAGCGTTATTTAACCTCCTTCAGGACCAGCTAGTCTGACCTGGTTGGTACCGATGGATTCATCAGGTTTTATAGTTTCATATGATACCAGGATCTTCACTCAAGCTTTAATATTTTCCTTGGTGTTTAACAATAAACATAGTAAGAGAAAATAAAAAAAAATAAAAATAAAAAAGCAAGTACTGCAAGAATCATAAATATAAAAATAGAAAAGTTGTCAATAAAAATACAAAAAATATTATTAAAAAAATGTAGGAATAGAATAAATAGAAAAAAATAACTAAATAGAATAAATAAATGAATAAATAAAGCAAGAACAGCAAAGGTCAAGAAACATAAATATAAAAAAGAAGTTGAAAAATGAAAATACGAAAAAATATTATAAAAAAAAGTACGATATATTTGTTGTTAAAATGAAAGATCTATTCCGTTAATAGAGTTAATAATAAATAAAGCAAGTACGGCAAAGGTCAAGAAACATAAATATAAAAATTAAAAGTTGAAAAATTAAAAAACAAAAAAATATTGTCAATAACAATATGAACGAAATATTATAAAAATGTATACAATATATTAGTTGTTAAAATGAAAGATTTATTAAGTCAATAAAGTAAAGAAATCAAATGAATAAATAGATAAATAAATAAATGAACAGATAAATAAATAAATAAATATAAATAAATGAATAAATAGATAAATAAATAAATAAATAAATAAATCACCCGCTACAACCTAAAAATTACAAATGCGTTAAAGTAATTAGTAGTAGCAGTTTCATGTGATACCAGTATCTTCACTCCAGCTTTAAAACTGAGCCCACTACAGCCTCTGAAAGACAGCAAAGTTTGTGATGGAAGCTGCATAATATTCAGTCTTTGTTCGTGACATCTGCACAGCGCAGTTATCATAAAGTCTTTAATTGAGTGTCTCCTTTATAAAACCTGAGTCGTGTTTGTGGGCAGAGGATGAAATGATAACAGAATCCATTTAAAGTGTCATCTCTTAAAGTGATCTGTGAAGATGCAGATTTGTTGAAGAGTTTATTCTCTGACATTTAATCCTCCAGAAAACGGCTTTTTTTTTACAGCGTTTATTTTGAGGCGCATTTTGTGGCGGGATGAGGAGGCGGAGGGGAGGTTAAGAGCACTTCGGGGATCCGGGCCGAGTGAGTCAGGCTGATTTAAATCTGTCTCGTCGTCAACAGTCGACGAGTCCAGCCAACACGAGCGGCGGACGCTTTTAGAGACAATGACGACGGCGACGACATGAGTCACGCAGCGAGTCAGCAGAGGAACTGACTTCAAGGATGTCGGAGATATCAGACCGCAACAGGAAGAAATAATAACCTCCGCTCATGTTTGAGGACAGAAAATAACCAGCGAGTCACAGAAAGGTGAAACCATTCATCTCTGATTGGGGCTTTATGGAGGACGTTCACACTATTTATATTTGTTCGGTAGAGGACGGATGATTCATGGTTTCATTACAAAACGATCCTCTGCAGCTTTTTACAGAAACATCAGTCTGGTTGAATCATCAGTAAAAACAGTGAGTGGATTCAGGATATGGCGTTCAAGAGAAACCTGGACTTTCACATCCTTGTTAACATGATCATAACAGTATCCAGGTTACTGATCCACACCACAGAAGAGGAGGAGCATGTCTCCATAGATACCAATTTCCACCGTTTCCTCCATCAACCATGGAAGAAATAACCACTGTTGCTGTTTTGTACATGTTGTGGAAGTCCCAGATATGTCAGAAAACCAAACGCCGTCATGTCTGGGTTCATAACGTCACTCGGCGGCGAGCTGTATTCACATACAGTGCCATCGCACTGGCTGTATCTAGCAGCCTCAAGATTCAAGATTCAAGATGTTTATTGTCACGCCGGTTGCACAGGTACAAACGTGTGAAGCTCCATTAAAATAATAAATTATATTACATTTACATTACAATTACATTCCCGTCACTACTGAGGTATGAACCCAAAATAAACAGATTGTGATGTGATTTAATATCAATAAACAGATCAAAATGATGCCGAAATAACGACATAATGATGGTGATTAGTAAAAAGTCTGAATTCATGCTTTGTCAGGTCTGTTACCATGACGACAAGCAATCAACTTTTAAAATGTTTGTTTTCTGAATGGAGTTTGGTTTGATCATTGCCGGGCTACACAGCAGCTCCATCAACACTCAACATAAAGTCATCTAGGCATAAATACGGCGGCAACGTTGTTGTTTCTACCAGAGAATTTCTCGCTCGAGTTGAAATATTTAAACTTCGGTGAATGACGCTAACATGCAAAGTTTGCAAAGTCGCGTCACTTGCACCATTCATGACGCCCGGCGCAAATTTGTATCTATTCGCCTCTTTGCGTTGACTCTGAACAATCAGAAACCTGAACAAGGTGTTTACAAACCCCAGTATCCAGATTATCTAGTTTATTTTGGATTGAATTTAAGATCCGGTCATCAGCTGTGTTTGTGGTCGACGGCGTTACTCACCTTCCTGGGAAACTTTCTTCCAGGGATGTGGAGGGTACATGAAGGCAGCGTTCTGGATCTGATCGTTGATATCTTCGTCTTCATTGAAAGGGAACGTCCCACTGAGACTGCAGATACAGAAATTGTATTACAGATGTCACCTGTAATTCATCTTATCATCATGGAACGGTGATATATGGTGAATTAGATATATTATAGTTTACTTATAGGACCACAAGAAAGTTAAAACTAAAGAAATAAGAAGATAAGGCCAATAAAGTAGTAAGCTAGAAATAAAAACAAGATGTCGGAGCGAAACAACGACTCAGTAAAACAGACTAAAATGGGGATCCTTCAGGTGAGTCTCCTACCTGACGTAGACGATGACTCCGACCGACCACATGTCCAGAGAGCGGTTGTAGCCTTTGTTCCTCAGGACCTCTGGAGCGAGATACGCCGGCGTGCCGACCACCGAACGCCTGAACGACTTCTCGCCGATGATGCGAGCGAAGCCAAAGTCACACAGCTTCACCTGAAACAGGAAGACGGAGGTCTGTTACACAGAAACGTTTCAGGACATGACAACTTGTCTTGTTGATCCCCTTTCCGGTTAGTAACCATGATGAGGTGTTTATTGGGCGGAGGCAGAATAATTCAAACTAAAGAGGGCCTATAAATCTTTAGTAAAGTCAGTCAGAAAAGAGAGTTGCACAATGTCGGAGAAGCGTTTCAGAGATGGAGATCGATTTTCATATTTTCTTTTCTCTTTTGGTGGAGCTAGGCTAGCAGTTCCCCCCTGCTCCCAGTCTTTATGCTAAGCTAGGCTAAACACGCCCTGCACCTGTCTCTGTACTGGACACACAGATATAAAACTGATATCCATCTTCACATCTGACTCTGGGAAAGACTAGCTAGCTCCCAAGCTAACGTTAGTACCACTTTATTTGTTTGTTTCCTGATATTTGGGAGTAGCAGGCTCTGCAGATGATACACTAAGTAAAGTGTGTGAGCCCAACAGCCAGCCTGATGCATCATTAGCGCTAACAGCTAACAGCATGTCTGACACTAACAGCTATTTCTGGAGAGGAGACTGCAAACTGCAGAAAGCTGCTAATAGTTGCACTGAAAGCTAATGGACTGTCTGTGTCTGGATCTGTACCGTCTCTTCCCTCCATGTGAGGGTTGTTTGGTCTTTCTGTTTGTGTCAGCTGCATTCAATGTCTTGTATCTTGCAACTATCTGAGTCTTCATCAGTTTTTACGCCTCATTGCCGACGACAGTCCGTCCATACGTACCATTCTTATGAACATGCATCACAGTCTCACGGCAGTTCGTGAAATGGTTCCGAAATGTAATCTGTTTAATTTGTGTACATAGACACAAATTTCCTTTTTTTTGGTGACACTCAGCTCAACTTTCAACAACGTATTTTTTGTGCGTTTTGCTAGAAATGTCCAGCAACACGTGACGCACCTGTCAATTTCCGCGCCAGTCTTTTCAAAATAAAATTACTTAGTTAAGTTTAGGAAAATATCGTGGTTTGGGTTAAAATAGCTTGGAAGTAGTGTCACTTAAGTACGGAAGTTACGTGACAAATTCAACGTTGATTTCTTGCCTCACACGGGGCACCAATATTGGTCTCCTGGTAAAAGTCTGGTGTTTTTTCCCATCTGAAATACTGTCGTCAATTAAAATTACAAATTTACATTTACATTACTTATTTATACTTATGTTTATATTTATTTTAACTGCACTATTTCATTCCTGAGATTATCATTTTGCTTTTACTTTTACTTGTGTAATTTCCCCTGTTATATATACACACACGTTATGAGCATTGTTGAAGGAACCTGAGACCAAAGATTTTCTTTGCCAATGACGGCTTTGCTGGAACTGAAAAATGACAAAAATTTGTTAACTAAAAAATCATTACACACAGAAACTGTGTACGCTGAGGCTGATTAAAACAAAACCACATAACTTTGACTCTCTCAGAATAATGTAAATAAATACAAGAAACTCGCATAAAAACGTCTCAAAAGAGGCAGTTAATACAACCCAACTACACTCACTCAGTACCTGAGGAAATGCGTCTGCACAAGCCAGCAGCACGTTTTCAGGTTTCAGATCACAGTGGACGATGTTCTTGAAGTGAAGGTGACGTAAAGCCACCAGGATCTGACGGTGACAGGAAAACAGTCAATAATAATTCACTTTATGAACTCTACAAGAGACACTTTGTGAAACTCTTAGTGTCTGTGTGATTTGTTTACCTGTGTGACCATGAACTTGGTGATCCTCTCCGGCAGTCGTCCTTTCTCACTGGACAGGATCATCTCCAGCATGTCTCCGTGGAGCTTCTCCATCACCACGAACACTCTCTCTGGCGTCTCAAACATGCAGTCCAGGTTGACCACGCCCGGGTGGTGCAAACTCTGGAGGGAGGAGGAGGAGGAGGAAGAGGAGGAATTATCTTCATCTAAATCTCTGCTAGCTTCTGTTAGGTATTTTCTAAACGTAAGTCTTTCTCTCGGTGATTGTTCCAACTGTCTGAGTCCATGAATGCCATATGTTGAAGGAATTAAAAACCCGAGTTTTGATTAGATATAGTGTAATAAAACATGAAATAGTGATCGTTGTGAAACATTATTTATTATTATTATATATTGAGAGAAAATGACTCTTTTTATATATATATATATATATATATATATATATATATATATATATGTATATGTTGTCATGTATGTTGTTTTTGTTATGTGAAAGATTTGTCAAAAAAATCAAGTCTAAATAAAGCAACTTCTTGAATAATAAATCAAACAATACTACTTATTATTATTAAAACAATAACTAAATACTAACAAGTATATAACTCCTACATATATATATATTACATAAATATTTATAAATAAATATTATATATTTATTACACACACATTTATATATATATATAAATGTATATTTATATATTTTTTTTTAATTTTTCTTATGAATAAAAGTTCTTTTCCACTTAAAAAAAGAAAGAAATAAACATATTTAAAATAAAAAATTAAATCAAGTCCAAATAAAGGAAACAATATTACTTATTATTAGTAAAACATCAACTAAATACTAACAACAAATTAATAACTGCTATATACATATTTATTTATTTATGACATAAATATTTATATATAAATATTACATATTTGTTACACATGTATATTTTATATATATTTTTTAATTTTTTCTCTTTTTTTTCATTTTTGTTATGAATAAAAGTCTGATTTTTTTCTTTTCCACCAAAAAACAAGTATGAATAAAGCAAACATTTAGAATAAAAAAATCAAACAATACTACTTATTATTAGTAAATATATATAATTATATATATATATTTTGTTTTTCCACCATGTTATGTGAAAACTTTCAATAAACATATTTGTAAAAAAAAAATCAAGTCCAAATAAAGCAAAAGTCTTGAATAATAAATCAAACAATACTACTTAATATTATTAAACTCACATGTCTGTTAAAAGAATTGATAATAAAGTGAATAAATAAATCCAATCAGATTATAATATTGATTAATTTTCCACCAGTAGATCAGAACAGTGTTTTCTGAGCAGGTGTGTGTTGTTGTTGCAGCAGCAGCTTCTGCAGGTCGAGCAGCGCTGGAATATTACAGGATGTCACACCCCTACGGTGTTGCCACGGTAATGAAGTCATTCACGACAGGAAGTCTCACTCACTGCCAACAGGCGTGTGTGTGTGTGTGTGTGTGTGTGTGTGTGTGTGTGTGTGTGTGTGTGTGTGTGTGTACCTGCAGGATGGCCACCTCGTTGCGTAGCTGACTCTCCTGTTTGGTTGGGAAGCGAAGTTTATCAATGATCTTGATGGCGACGTCTCGGCCCGACTTTCTGTGTTTACCTGCATGAAAACACACAGAAAACAACATCAATATCGTCTATTATATATATCTATAGATAGATAGATAGATAGATAGATTATAGATATAGATATATATAGATATAGATATGATTGGACAATTTAATTAGAGCCGACTGACAGCTGCGTTTCTGGAAGCAGACATTGATTTTATATCTATTAGAAATTCTGACTCGTATCCTGAAAGAAAACTTATCTAAGAGTTTGAGAATGAAGTCAAAATATTTAGAGATACAAAGTCAGAATAAACAGCTTCCAAATATTACAAATTTATTCTCCAAATATTTGGAAAAAAAGTCATAATAAACGAGATTATTCTCCCAAGATTCTTGTAAATCTTTAATTTATTTTCTAATCATTATGACTTTTTCTCAAAATACTTCCACTTGTAGGGCTGAGACGAGACGATACGCCTATCTCCTGCTTAGATACTGGAAATATTGTGATTTGTAAGTATTGCGATTTATTGTGATTGTTGTTACCTTTTTTACCTCTAGACCATGAAGGGAAAAAGTTGAATCTTACACTTCCATGGACTTTTACTTTGTAAAATCTCTAAATGAATCCAGTAAACTTGTTTGATTTCCAGCATGTATGTAGTCAGAGACGTCCTGAAGTCAAAAATATCAGGATCATTGTCAGCAATTATTGATTATCCAGCAACCCAGAAATCAAAGAATAAAGACATTTCCCTCACAGATTAGTGCTTTTCTCTTTTTAATTTATAATGTTTTATACTTCTGGTGAATATAATCCATCAATCTGATTTCAATAGATGTATTTAGTATATATAATTCCATTGTTTTGAAAAGCGCACGTAGTCCCACGTGTCTACTTCCTGTAACTTCTCCAAGGTGGTCTCTAGCTCTCCCGTCAGCTCCGTTCTCTTCATCCATCATGGTCAGCTCCATCGGGGCCGTTTCAATGCAGAGAACACGATGTCAGTATCTGGGTGCTCTACAGTCGTAGCATCGGCCCGTTTGACCACGGAGACGAGAGCGACGGCCGGCTCCACCGCCACGTTACCGCCATACCATAGCGTTTTCTGCTAACTTTTTCACACATTTTTCAGATATTTTGCAGACATTTTTCTGCCTTTTTTTGCACGTTTTAGCATTTTTTCAGCATTTGTTTTCCGGAATTATTTCAGAAGTCTTTCAGACTTTTATTCAGAAATATTTCTGCCTTTTTTGGACATATTTTGGCCTTTTTTATGTGTTCTTTCTGACTTTTTTAAACCCTTGTTCAGACTTATTTTTGGACATATATTTCAGACATATTTTGGCCTTTTGTCTGACTTTTTTCAGCCTTTGTTCGGACTTATTTTCGGACACAGTTTTGCCTTTTTTAGAAGTTAGCGTGCAGCTTTAGCTCTGCTCTGTCTAGCTCTGCTTCTCCTGTCAATGTGTGAAACCCAAAGTGTTTCCATCCTTTCCTGGATGTGTAGTGTTCACCACGCTGGATTTAACATGGGGGGTGCAGGTCGTATCCACGACGACCCTCCAACGTTTTAGACTCTTTTGTTTGTTTTGGTTGACGGATACGGAACGGATATGACGTCACGTTACTCAGACTACCACAATAAAAGCGGTAACTTCCTTCTACCTCCACAGAGACTCAGATGAAGCAAATATATCGATTCAAAATCTCACTCAGGGAATCAGTTACTGCAGGTTTAAATGTTTTACCTCCGTAGACGATGCCAAACTGTCCTGAGCCGAGAACCTCGTCTGGGAAGATCTGATACACAGAGTTGATATCCTGAAAAACACAAGAACTATTCTGAGCATAAACTCACATCAATCCTTTGATACGGTTCAAATAAAGAGTGAAATGAAGTAAAGAAATTAGTGGCGTTCAAACAAATTTGCGTTAACACGTTATTATTGTGTTGACTTTGACAGCCCTAGTTTTTGTAGTTCTACAACATAAAGTACGTCAGTAAATATCCCACTGGTGAATTTTGAAGCCTTTACGTGTCTTAAAAAAGGCGGTTGCTAACAAGTGTATAGTACGTCATCCCTGCAGTACTCTATAGTGCCTTTAAGTAAAAGTACAAAAGCATTACCATCAAAATATACTTAAAATACCAAAATGGATTTTAGACAACTAAAAAAATCAATATCAGTTTAAGTGTACGCTATATTTATAATATTTTCACCTCTTCACCTCGCTGTCAGACAGCTCTTTCTGACGGGGAACTTGGAGCCGTTACATCGCTCTCTTCAAAGCCACCAGACTCCATTCACAAAAACAGTAATTCACCCTCTCAGAACAGGGGTACCGCTTATTATATTTATAATACTTTATTGTTCAACACAGGCCATTTCAGTATAATATGACAATAGAACAGAAATCATTTTGTTTTACTTTTGCACTTTTTAGGTCCGGTAGTCGCCTTCAGTCCAAAATGGTGGAAGCGTAGCTTTGCAAATTGACTTCTTGGCAATATACGTTGTTTTGTCGATCGGTTAGTTTGTTTGTGTTATTGTGTGACTTTGATGAATCCGAACTAATCCTTTAAAACACCATTCACAAAACCAGTCATTTAACATCTCAGAACGCTGCTTTGTCAATATGTCACCTGCCCGCCCCAAAACCTGCCACATTTTCTAGTAAGCTCACCCGTACCCGCAAGTACAGTACTTAGTAAATGTACTTAGTTACTTCCCACCTCTGGAAACACGCACACGCAGCTAAAGCCACAAGCTGTTAAAGTTCTTAAAGAGAGCCGTGAAGTTGTTGATGGAAAGCTGCTGCAGCTGCAGCGGAGGAAGGCGAGGCCGTGTGACAGAAAGTGGGTTCAACAAAAAAGTGAATTGCATCAATTCATCACCTGGTGGAGGAGTTTTCAGAGAAGCTTTTTGTAGGGGAGAGCCCACTGAGTGTAAGTACGCGGCGTCAGTGATCTGCCACAGCTTTGACACCAAAACTGCTAAATATTTTCTCCTTGTCTGCAATCACGTCTCCCTTTTCTCCCCCGTTAGCTGACAGCCTAATATCACACCTCGAGCAAAGAGGACAGAAATACAATATTATAAACCTCCTCCCCCCTTCGCCGAGCCGCGCTGCCTAATTACCATCCACCGTCGCCATGGAAACCGTTTGGCTGAGTGAGTAATCACAGTAATCTCCATTTGAGGTGCTCGAAAGACGTGCTCACCTTGGAGACGGCGAAAAAAGGTGCACGTCTGCAATGGAAATGGGACTCGATGTTCTCTGGCGATACATTTGCATGAAAAGAGTTTAAAGTTTACATTTTTCAGCCTGCCGTTAAAAAAATCTGTATGATGTTAATGTACAGCGAGCGTCTGATGCACGCCGACCTCTAGCTTAAGTCTTTAAATGCAGATGAATGAGGAGGAAGCATGGAGAGGATCAGATGGAGGAGGTGTACCGAGACATCTATCATCATCTTAAACTCACGACAGGAAGTTAACGTCGTGAACCGAAACCTGAAGTGAACCAGCAACATGTTCTCCTCTTCCAGAGCCTCACTGATACATCGACCGGTTTAAGCTCTTTGCAGATATATCGATTGATTCTGGTGGTGGAAAGTAACTCAGTACATTTACTCATCTACTGTACTTAAAGGGAGTGTTCTGTGTAATTTTTTTCAAATGGAAACTTCCACTCAGCCGTTAGCAGAAAGCAGTGACGTAGGTTAGCACACTAAGGATTTTTTTATGTGGGGTTGTTTGTATACTTCTGCGTTCTGTGAGGTAAAATTACTGTTTTTGTGAATGGAGTCTGGTGGCTTTGAAGACAGCGATATAACAGCTTCTGAAAGGGTGTGGACGTGAGCAGCAGAAAAACATATTTTAGACACCTAAAAAAAATACTACATCGCTCTCTTCACAACGATAAAATATTCTAAATATAATAAGTGTTTTCAGTCCAAAATGGCAGCTGAGTTTCGTCTCTTTGCGATCGATGCAGCGGTAGACCAGCAACTCTCCTGTTCTGAGAAGTTAAATTACTGTTTTTATGAATGGAGTCTGGTGGCTTTGAAGAGAGCGATGTAACGGCTTCAGTTCCCCGTCAGAAAGGGCTGTCTGACGGCGAGGTGAAGAGGTGAAAATATTCTAAATATAGGTAAGAAGTGAAACTCAATTGGCAAAGCTATGCTTCCGTCATTTTGGACTGAAAGCGACTACCGGACGCCAGTAAAAAGTCCGCCTAAAAAGTACAAACAAAACCCCAAATGATTTCTATACTATTGTCATATTCTACTGAAATGTCCTGTGTTGAACAATAGAATATTATAGATATAGCTGGTCTTTTCAGTCCGAAATGGCGGAGTTTCGTCTCTTTGCTTCTATACTCTTTGCGACGGAGAGGTAAAATTACTGTTTTTGTGAATGGAGTCTGGTGGCTTTAAAGAAAGCGATAGATAACGGCTTCAGTTCCTGGATGGTGAGGTAAAACGGTGAAAATATTCTGAATATAGCGTACACTTAAACTGATATTGACTCTTTTAGGTGTCTAAAATACATTTTGCTGCTTCTGAAACTATCCGTTTAAGTACAATTACTTTGAGTATTTCCCATTTTATGCTACGTTATACTTCTATTTCACTACGTTTCAGAGAGAAATATTGTACTTTCATAAGCTGTAGTTAATTTTCAAATATAAATATTACACACAAAACATACGATCAGTTTATAAATATGATGCCAAGTACTACAAAAATATATGAAATAGTTTATTTTGTTGCTCTGTACTTTTACGTAAGTGGAATTTGAATTGAGCGAGTATTTGTATACTGTGGTACTGCTACTTTTACGTAAATGATTTGGATACTTCCTCCAATACCGCAGGTTTTAAGGTGGTACTTCCTTGTGTGATACGTATCACTGGCTCATTTTAGGAAGGTATGTGTCAGGATATAGCTGTACACCTGCATATATATAGAGCGTTACATCTGTGTGTGTTTTCTCACCACGTTCTCCTGGATCTGGCAGTTGGAGACAGAAATACTGATGGAAATTTCCTCTGTGGATGAGACACACACATGTTTAAACACTGAACTCCAAATAACACACATCTTATTCTATAACAGAAGATATTGAAGAATAATTCAACTTTATGTTAGCCCGTGTATT